>CM041779.1:3272540-3313712 GCA_023374045.1 Limonium bicolor | reverse complement strand
TTTCTTTGTATGGGCAAAAATCATTGGTGGCAAATAACGATTCCATTATATGTGTATAATTCTCTATCATATACTTTAGTCCTTAGTATGTGTTTTACGATTAACTACCTCCATTGACTAACTTCCTCTCAAGGAGATGTACCCAGACTTGCTTAGTTTTCACCTTGCCTCTTACATTGACATCTCATTCTTGATTTATTATTCTTTAAAACATAAAACTCTTTTAAATCTCTAGTTTTCTTAAGCTTAGTTGACAATTAGAGCCTCTACTCTTTGACCAAGTTGGTTGATTGTGAATTCAGATGTTGGTGGCTGTTAGGACCTGGGCTTGGGTATATAGAAGGGATTATTGTTTAGGTGATGGGCTTAATGGTAATTGTGGTACTATAATCTAGTATAAAGAGATAGCCAGAGGTCTAGGAGGAGGCATCGGTATATTGTAGTCAATGCTATTAGCCTCTTAGGAGGATTTAGAGAGAAAGATAGGCTGATTCCTATTAAAGGTATCAAATCCGTTCTTTCTTGGGCGTTTGATGATTGATGCGATTCGAAGTGCATCACCCTCCGAAATCCTCTAAGAGGCTTACTTTCATTTACAAACTCTAGAATGATCCTTTACCCTCCAGGAAACTACGCTTAAGTAGGCAGCTAATCTAAACCAACTTGACAAGAACATTTTACTAAACTGCCCTTGTAGTACAAACTAATGACCAGTAGCCTAACATTACCACCCCCTAAAAGCAACCTTGTCCTCAAGGTTGCAGTTGAAAACTGCTTTGGGGGGAAGAAGAAGAAGAAAAAGGGATCAGAGCCAAATATCCCGAGAAGTTGTTAAGGTGCTGGGTTGTCCAATAAGAAGCATGGTTTCCACAGCCCCAATATCACACTCAAACTTTAGAAGATGGCCTATATCATAAGCAGAAGGGGTGTATGCCTTAAAACCTCCAACATCAAACCATGTTTCACCCCTTCGTTGAGTAACCACAGCAAGATATAAATGAGTGGATTCAGTTGACAAGGTGGGGTTGGAAGAAGATTGAAGCACTGCAGTACTCAGATTTCTAGATCCACGACTACTGAAGCGACCAAACATCTCATCCTCTTCACCTCCATTATGTTTGACAACACCAACAGCAACCGGTAGTTTAGCCTTGACACAACCTAAGCATTGTAATATAGCCATCTCAGTAGGATGCGTGCTGTAAAGTGCAACTTTTTGATCATTTTGTTGTTGGTACCAGCTGCGTTGGTTCTCTTCCTCCCTCTTTTCCTTTTGCTTAAATCTTTTTTTTTTCCCTTCCTCTTCTGAACGATCTCCCTCTGTCCCATTCTCTTGCTGAAATTCCCAAATCCAGCGAGTATGAGTACACTTTTTTTTGACGACGTGACACTTCCCATCTTGAAGACTCGACTAGCAAGTGAACTGCGAAATCTCTACGACTTACGTCTCACCATTCCCCCTTCAAGAGTTCTTCCAAATCGATTAGTAGTTGTTGACGACACAGAAGAAATTGTTGCACGCGAAGATGTCCGCAAGCTAGGGTTGGGATCTTCTTTAATTTGGTCAACTCTGCTGGAATTACCCGTCAACCATGTTTTCTTGCTGTGAGACACACTGGAAGTCTTCAAATTAGCCGTAGGCAAAGAGTGAATGGAAGTCGATCTGGGAGCAATTAACTCGGTCGCCCCAGTACCACCGTCACTCGCCGTGTCTGGCTTGGCCCACCCAGACGATTTCGACCACGATCCAAACCAGATTGATTGCAACTGACCGGTTGACTAGGGTGGGGGATTTTTCCTAACACGCCAATCCGTTTTAACTCTTTTCTTTTTTCTTTGTTTTTTCCTCTTCCCCCTTAGTCGATCAAATTTTCTTTGCCTCAATCTTCTTGTTGTTTCCTGAACTCCTACAGTGTGACTTCTTGTCACCGCTCGTAGCTTGCGATCCCCTTCCCCTTTCCTCATCTTTGCTTTATGTCTCCTCTGCTTTCTATTTCTCTGAGTTCTAATCGCCACCGTTCCCATGAAAATTGCAGCCGTTGAATCTTCTTATTGCAATTCATTTGTCATCAGCTTGTCTTCTGATTCTTCAACCTTAAAATCAGCCTCAAGATTTGTGTTGATTGTTTTTGTCGATCGATCACTGCTGTTCAACTCCTCACCGTGAATAATTTCCTTCACTGTTGGAATCGAAAGAGTAATCTCCAATTCTGGTTTGAATGAACCTTGCACTGGAAAAGACTTGAATCTCTCTACCAAGAAGTTTTGAAATTGACTCCAAGATAGAGTCCCGAATAACATCCAAAGCCACTGAAACCACTCAAACGCCACCCCTTCCATACAAAACCCAGCTGCCATGAACCGATCATCACCTTCAATGCTGTTGGTGGTGAAATATAGTTGCACTCTTCTCCGCCAACCTTGCGGGTCAACACCCTCAAAAACTAGAGGGTTCTAAAGCGTCACACATGAACTCCATCTCTAACTTTTCATTTTTTTTTAATCTCACGGTTTCTGCCCTCCAACACTTCTAGGCCCTGGAAAGAGCTCTGATACCTATGATGCGATTCGAGGTGCATCACCCTCCAAAATCCTCTAAGAGGCCTATTTTCATTAACAAACTCTAGAATGATCCTTTACCTTTCAGGAAACTTCTCTTAAGTAGGCAGCTAATCTAAACCAACTTGACAAGAACATTTTACTAATTGCCCTTGTAGTACAAACTAATGACCAACAACCTAAGAATGATGGTGACACGCGGTAACTATAGTTCAACGATGGAGGCGGTAGAGAAGGAGCAAGCGGCAATCAGGAGCCAACTCTCTGACATCACCGATAAATTGGATAATCTTGCGACGACAGTGGGAAAATTGGCAGCCATCGTTTCTTCTCTACAAGAAGGAGAAGGGGCACGATGTTTGAGGAAGATGGTATCAACAACAAGGCAGGAAGCACAAATCATCTTGGTTTGTTGTGTGCGATTCGTCAAGATTCTTCAGTGGAGTAATACTGTAGTCGATTCGAATTCCTTTTCGCCCATCTGAAAATATAGCGGACGAGGTGTATCAAGGGATACTTCGTGCAGGACTGAAAGAATCATTCAAGGCAGAACTGGCCTTGTTCGAGCCTCAAGAACTCCAGGATCTCATGAAGATGGCGCGGAGGATCAAAGAGGCATGAAATTTTGCTGAGGAATTTCCCCAACCCTAATCGTGATCAATTTGGGGCTTGGTCATCGCGTAAGATCGAAGAGAGTGAATTCTTGTCCGGAAAATTCCCCAACTCTAGTGTTTCATACAATCGAGAGGGACAGTTGTCGGAGGCAAGATCGGTGGCTAATTCCAGATCCGACGCACCTCTTCTAAACGCCAGTAGCTGGGTGACGGTTACCTTTCGCAAGACTCCGGAATTGGAAATCAAGAGGCACCGACAGCAGGAGATGAACGTTCAAAAGAAAAAATGAAAAGGGTAAAGCGCAAGGAATGGGAGAGGAAGACCCACAAAGGACCCGGTTTTCGAATTGGACGGATTAGCTAAATTTTACCCCAATTCAACACCGGCATTCCCAGGATTGTTGGCCTCCTCGGTCGATAATTGTCTCGGTCAAACTCTTTGTGCCGATCGTCCACTAAGCATTCACAGGCGAGTTCGACGACACATGGCTATCCTCCTTCAACTGTTCACCTGGCGCGTGAGAGAAATGGACGCATGAAGAGATTCTTGCCGCAGGATGAAAGGACATAGGGAGGAGAAGGAAGTAGGGAATTGGAGGCAACATGGGTTGAGGAACTCTACCATGTTTGATGAAGGCTGTTCACTTTGGATGAAGAAATTGGTAGTATTCGGTCAAGCATACTCCTACTCCAGAAGCGATGCAAAACGGGGGCTGTTTGTGTCAACACTGATTCCTCAATTTCCACAACAATTTCGTTCTCATTGTCGCTTAGGGAGTGGTGGGGAAGCAAACGAAAGTGGTCCTGTAAGAGAGCCGGGAGGGCAGAGAGGTTGGCATTTCGTGGCTGCGTTGGTAGAAATACAAACAGCAAAGAGGGGAGAGCTCACATCGCCACAGTCCTGGTCCAAACGCTCTGCGGCGGCTATCATGTCATCACCAAACTTGCTCTCATCGTCGGCGAATGTTTGGAATCCATCTTCTGTTTTTATTGGGTCTGGGCTACACAAGTCTTACTTATTCTTCGATTCAGCCTTCGATTCCAGTGTCACGTTTTTGTTGACTACTATGATGGGCACGAAAAACAGTGAATTTGCGGAAATCAGATCAAGTCGTTGGAACCCTTGCTTGTGTTTTTGGTGCAGAATTGATGGTTGTCTTACAAAGGGGCACTTCTTGTTTGGTATAAGGAGTTGGTCACATTGCATGATGTCCTTGTCACGGGGCAGCCTTCACCTGCCAGCACAAGAATAATTATCACCTTCCCATCTTGAGGACTAGGTGGTGGTTTAGGGGGGAGAGATGTTAGGACTTGGGCTTGGGTATATAGAAGGGATAACAAGGTGAAGGGCTTAATGGTAATTGTGGTACTATAATCTAGTATAAAGAGATAGCCAGAGGTCTAGGAGGAGGCATTGCGCAGTCAAGGCTATTGGCCTCTTAGGAGCATTTAGAGAGAAAGATAGGCTGATTCCTATCAGTAGCAAAATTTGATCTGCTCAAGGCTTGTTGCTTCAGAGCTGAAACCTCAAGATGAGAAGGTGTGAACATCTTGAGGGTTCACTATCTTATATAGTCTTGCTAGAAACAAATGAGGTTTGATGATGCTGATTGGCCGTTTATCTTGAAGATCTTGCATATATACCGGGGCTGAAAGTACAAAGCATCAGTGAAGGGTGATTGAAGTCTCACGTAGAAGGTGCCTGTTAAAATTGGTGATTGGGTAACTAAACAGCTAGAAGAATAGAATAATTAGGGGATGGAAGTATATTATTGAGTGTAGAAGACTGACTTCTGCCGGGTAGATTGTCTGCAACCGCTCTAGTCTTCTTGAAATCTTTTAAGAATCCGTGCTTTTAACTATGGCAACTTGCATCCTAACTGGTGGCCCAGATAATGGTAGTAGCAAATATTCAAAAAAAACTGGCCCAGATAATTCTAAATATGTTTGGCCTACTCTAACAATTGAATATACAGTGTTATGAAACAAGTGAAGTTTCAAACCTTCTGAAAAAGTTGTTATATTCCGGGGCATTATTTTTTTGATCAGGATTTGAACCAGTGTCGTGTGTATTCTTCAGACACTTGGTCTGATTTTGTTTCTTTATTCTGGTGAGGTCAGGGGATCTCTGATTTAGAACTTGCAGACTGATACCAGGTTCTACTGACACCTGGAGGGGCCGTTTGGCTTGTTGGAGATATGCATGCTTGTATGTCACCCTCAATATCTATGGTGAGCAAGAAACTCTTCGAGGCTATGTTGTAGCGTTCCAAAAGCCTGTATTTATGAGACGGAAGTCAAAATTTTGTATCGTACATAGTAAGACAAATGTTTAAAAGAGAGTGTATACCAGCTTTGCAGAATTGTGGATGCAATTTCACTCCTACCCAAACACTTAATATTAGGAAGTTGCTTTATTAGAACCAATTAGGGCTTATATTAGACCCAGACATATCGAAGAAGCTTCTTTAAAATAAACTAATGAGAAAAAAGAAAGTCGAAGAATGTATATGCTTCTGCTGGTATTCAACATACGGCTTTCATCATTTATTTGTTGCCAAAGATAACATTGTTGTTGCTTTTTATTTTCCACGACTAGGTAAAATGCAATTTTGTAGATGAACTTGCAAACTCTCAATGGTTGTAAAGCAGAGCAAGAGGTTTCAAGCTTGGCAAACAAAGAGTGCTGTTTCATGGGGTTGGAAAACTTGTAAAAGTTATTGGTGCATCATGCATGCTTATCTCCTGTGTTTGATTGAACTGGAGTTCATCAAGCATATTCGTGTTCAAGATGTTCCTACTGGCGATATTCAATTTAAAAAGTTATTTGTTGGTGGCAATTGGTAACTCCTTCAGTGACAAATGAAATGAATCCTGTGAAGGCTGTTCAAGGCAGTCTTGTTAAACGAAGCTAGTTTGATCAAAGGTTGTTGGTAACTTCCGTTATTTGTGCCCTAGGTACTACGGATGATCTGTTTTGTTGGCCAGATATCCTCAATCTAATGTTGCAGACTACTTTCTCTTCTACAAATACTTTCTTCACGAGAAGGGAAGTATGAGATTCTCAATATCACTTAGGAGGGTCAGGGGGCCCTGCATTACAACTGTATTAGGGCGCCTCTTCTATGCTCTCAAGTATCCAAGATCGACAGTTCCACTTTGTCAACCAAATGCTTGTGGTATGTCTGCTTCTTGGTTTCTGTGCCACCAAAGGAAATGATCAATTCCATTATCCTTTGGTGCGAAAGCTTCCTGTGGTGCAGACCAAATCAGAATGGTGGGTTATGAGGTTATGAAAAATTACAGATGGAGATACAGACAGCTGCCATCCTGCAATACCGTCGGAAGATGGAGAAGGATATGGGTCAAAATTCTCGGGATGCAACAACTGGGTGCCTGTTCAGCAGGACATAGCTTGGCCCCTCGGGGCCGGATTGGATGAGAGACAGACTGCTGAATCAACTTAGCTTGAGAACAAAGGGAAGTTGGAATAAAGCCATGTTGAGAGAAGGCTAATGTGTTCCGGGCATTCATATGGCTTTCCCGAGATTATGGGCTGGGGAATGCAGGTTGCCTTGATATCTGTAGACTTTGTAATAAAGAGAATAAAACAGTCTTGTCTTCCACACATAGATATCAACCCAGTCGCAATTAGTGTTGGGGGGGGGGGGGGGGGGGGGGGGGTACTTAAAATATCTTCCATGCCTGTCATTACAAAATTGATAATAACTCACGCGTAAATGTTCAAAATGCACATTCTTATATGGATACAAAATGGCCCCATCTCTCTTTTGTGCAATAAAAATATTTTAACTTTTGACGTAAGAATGGAAGAACTTCTTAATCTTAATGATTTATTTTTTTTTAATAATTACTGTTGTTTAATGTACATAACTGAAAGCTTTATTCAAAATCTAAATGATCACTCGTTTTAAAAGAGGAAAAAAACAAAATTGACGGAGAGAGGATAAACGAAACAGCCCCAAGTGGCGTCCTACTATAAAGGACCCGCCAAAATACTTTATGCGTGCATGCAAGAAAAACCAATTTTCTTTGAATCCTGTCAGACTGCACGCCGCTTGATAAGTCACCTAATCACCGTTTTCATGTCAAACTTTCTTGCATACGAACCCAAGGTACTACAAACCGAGAACGGGGAGAGGGAAGCAAGGAGCAAATGGAGGGCAGTGTGGTCAGCGTGGCGTCCATTTTTATATATCCTATTAAGTCCTGCCATGGAATTTCTGTTCCTCAAGCACCCATCACTTCCACCGGTAATCGCTGATCGCGATAGTCTCTCCATTGTTCAGTTCTTTTCATTTGATTACTGGAGGGCGTCGAGTTAGTGGTTAATCTAGTGCTTATGCACTCTCTGATTTGTTACAGGATTCAGATGGGATCGTCATTGGCAAGTCATCAACTCAAGTGGAAGGATGTTGACACAAAGAGTTGACCCAAAGCTTGCACTTGTGGAAGTGGAGCTGCCTGAGGAAGCGTTTTCTGATGGCTGGGAGCCCTCGGACAACTCCTATATAGGTAAATCAAATTAAGGTCGAATTGCGCTATCAACCTGTATATGAAAATTTCAGCTAAACATTACTTTTCTGATATATATATATATATGAGATGAAGAAAGTATTGGTGTACTTTTCTCTTGATTTCATGAGTAATTTTCTCTAGATTTGGGTACAAATTCAAGGTTGCATGTGAAGATCAATTTTTCTTAGTTTGATGATCTGCAAATTTTTGTAGTATATTCTGCTCTGGGTGATATTGTTATACTGATTTTATGTACAAGTTTCTATGATTGAAGTAACTAACACACTTTGGTGGTACTAACTTCTAGAATCTCATGCAAATCATGTAAGAATACCAATTGCTAGCTGTAGATATGTATGCTGGTGTTTCATTCTGGGTCGAAAATGAAGATAACAACGGTAGTATTTTGCTCTTAGTCCCAATGGGTTAGAATGATTTCATCCTAGTAAAGTGTTTGGATTTAGGCTGAACAAGGAGAAGTGAACCTAGGTCGATGTCGAAACTTTTCTCTGGCTAGTCTGTTAGATGAACCTGGTGTCTGTCTTAAAATCTTGCTTTTGTCCTACCGTGGGTATAAAAGAGTATATCAGGGGCACCGTAAATTGGTCAGAAATTTTCATTAACCTCCTATTACCCCCTAGACGGAGATCAATAAAAATGAGATGAACCAGTTGTGGATCTAGGTATTAATCTCCTTCAACCTCCTGCCTCCCAAACAAACAAGATGAGGAATTGTTCATTAAGGTTAAACCCAATCCAAACACAGCAGAATATAGCTTGTTTTGTGTTTTCTTTCTCTCCCTGTCTCTCTGCCTTTTGTCTTACTCTTTTTTATGTTTACAGTGGTAAGAGCACCAGGCATGAATGTTCTGAGGGTTCCATTGGGAAAATCTGGTAGTACTGTGGATGGTGTCTCTGTATGGGAATGGACTGGCTCTGCCTTGGACGAAGGAGATGAAGCAGCCAACTGGTTTTCAACATATCTTGCCAAACCTTGTCGCCTTGTTCGATTTGATACAGGTTTCTGGCCCATAGAACTTGCATATTATATTCTCAAGTGAAGCAATTACTGATATAATTGAATGTAATGCTCTTTGGACCATGCCCTTTTCATATTTGCCTTCTCACTTTATTTTCTTAGACATGTCTCTCGTTTAACTATACCTTCATTCTTTTGCGTTTTGTAATCAACTGATAATGCTGTTTTGATTAAACTTCATGGGTAGATGATACCCGACCCATAATACGCTCAAAAGAATGGACTGAACTGATCGTCCCAGCTGATAATATGTAAATCGGATGAAATTTGTACAAAAGAATGGGGTTAACTGTCTTGTTGTTTTGCAGCATCTGCCAAAAGAGATGCCAATCCCAAATACGCTCCGGGACACACCACCATGTTTGCTGATATGCTCCCTTTCTTACTTGCATCTAAGGTGCCGCTAACGTTTGATGAAAAACTGTTAATTTGGAAAGTGAATTTCCCAACTATTGATATTAATATACAATGCTGTGTGCAGGGTTCAGTTGATGCGATCAACAGTGCTTTAAAGGAACCTATATCCATCAACCGTTTCAGAGTAAAGTAATAACTAACAACATTAATTCTTCTCATGTTTGATTTTACTGCATGGTTTCATTAAATTGGTAGCTAGAGTGATTCCCCCACCCTGTGAGAACGACATCTCTTCAACATGGCATGCATGAGTATAGGAAAATCTTAGTTTGTAGTTGAACTCTCTAACTTTTGTAATTCAAATTTTTTCATAGCATCGTGGTCGATGGATGTGAACCATTTGAGGAGGACCTCTGGAAGGAGGTGACAATCGGAAAATATACATTCTATGGTGTGAAGTTATGTAATCGATGCAAGGCAAGAGCTGTTTCTCTGTTCTGCTAGCTCTTTGAGTGAAAATCATACGAATTGATCTAAGTTTGTAATCAGTTTTATTGCTAGTAACAAGCTTGAAATGCTGATATAGGTACCAACAATCAATCAAGAGACTGCTACCGTTGGCTGTGAGGAGCTATCTCAGTTTCTCAAGGCACATCGGTCAGATCAAATCCTGCAACCTAACGTGAAAGCACGGGGACAGGTTTGGTGTTATGATAATGCATATTTGATATAAATATATGAACGGACCATATTCAAGAAACAACGCGTTTCTATGAGATACTGTCAAAACTTTATTTAATGATGATACTTATTATCTGTACGATATTTAATCAAATTATCTCGTCACATATTCCAGGTCTACTTTGGACAGTATGTCATAGTATCCAAGGACTCAATAGATGATGGTGGAAAAGGAAAGATCATTCGCGTTGGGGATCCAGTTTACGTGGTTCGGAAACTGTCTTCTACTGATGATGCAACTCTTTGAGTTGAGTTTGAAATATATCCGAATAGCATAATAAGTAATGTAGAAAATTTTTAGGGTTGATGTAAGTTTAAGTGAATAAATTATAGATTTGGCTGAAAGCAATAAAGTGACTATTTCAGGGTTGAAACTTTTCAGATTACACTCTTCTAAGGGAGGTGAGAGTGTCCTTACAAATTAAGTGGTTCCCTGGAAATGATTTGTGTTTAATTGTTTTTGGTTGCTTCTCATTCAAGTCTTTTTTAAAGGAAAGGGAAATGTTTTTTTTTTATCATCTAATCTCTTTCAATGTATTTTCGTTTGATTTTCATTTGCAAAAATGTCTTGATTCTCTTTATCAAATCTGTTCACCGAGCTTGGGACATTCTTTGATTTTGGATCATATTTACTGCCACCTCCTTGGGATTTGAAATACCAATACTTTAAATTGAAGTAAGTTGAGTTTGTAATCACTTTAATTTTTGGCTCATCAGTAGATTAATTGGAGATTCACTGTTTATCTCGAGTTGTCCAGATCATGTAGATATTATCAAGTTGATTTAGAAAACCCTTACTACTTGTGAGGTGAACTGGGTTGTAAAAGAGGATTTAAATTCGAGTTTAAATTGGTTTTCTAAGCTTGACACAAAACCACGTTTATTTTAACATTAACCTCAATTTGAATTTTGTAATCATTTACTTCAGCGCTAGGGTTTTTTAATCTTAACACCAAACCTGTTTTTATATATATATAAATTAATCTCAGTTGAATTCATAATCATTTATTTCAGCATTGTACAAACTCATTTGAATTCGTTGATATTATTATATTCTTGTCTTTTGTTGAAGGTACTTCCCTGTTTGGGGTTGGATTAGATCATTTAGTGTCAAACTAACTTGTTGATAAAATTTCGGACTTCGCTTCAGTTCAAACAAAGTCGAGTTTAGGGCAGTAAATATATGGGTGGATATTGGTTTTGGCAGATTATAGATTTGAATTGACTAGTTTGGGTCAATTATTCAGTACTATTTTGGTTACTTCCTATATCTTTCTAAATAATCCGTCACTTTTAGCTATCTAATTTAGCTATTAGCTAGTCATCCAAACTAGGTATTATATCATTAATTATGTCCGTCCTACCACCATTGTCCTACACGATTAAATTCAAATTACACGCAAATCAAGTATAATTGTGAAACTAAAACAGTAGATAGGGATTGTAAATAGGTTAATAATTATTATGATGTTAAGGGAGCAATCAAATAAAAAGGAATTTAATAATGAGTTAGCAAGATTAGGTGAAAAAACTAACCTCTAAAAGGATTATAAGAATAATAAATGTAACCTTAAGAGCTAATCAAAGTATAGGTATTAAATTAGTATGTTCAAGAAAGAATCCGAGATGAAATATATTAAATTGAATATGTTGTTAAGTGTACAGATTGAGAACTTAGACCATTAATAAATGTTGTAATAAATTGTTTGGAATAAAGGTAATCATGGATTAAGAGAGCAAGTCACAATATGTTATTTTAAGTTTAAGTGCAAGTTACGTATTATTTGACAACTTAGGGAAAGTAAGGGTTTAAAAATGATGATGAGAACACTAAGTTTAGATTGGTCACATGAATTGGAATTAATTAATATGATAGTGATGTATTAGTCGCATGTATGTTGTTTTGTTTTAATAAGTATTATAAGTATCCTGTTTATCCTTATATTAACCATATTATTGGGCCTGACAGAAAAAGATACGTAGGTTCTAATTTAATTAGAAAGAGTAAAAATAAAATTGGGTTTTGAAATAATTTGATCTGAAATTTGATTAGAGCTTAATTTGTTTTTTTACTACTATTAAAAGACAATTGTTAAATGTTTGAGTAGTCTTTGATACAAAGTAGGTGGGTTAAGATAATAAAGAGTGGGGTAAGACAAGTGTTAAGCTTATAGTAGTCTATACTCTATACTTATTTGAATTCTTTTGCAGTTTCTTTAACAAAACTAGTGAACTTATAGTGTTTTTTTTTGGTCAAAACTAGTGAACTTATAGTGTTTAATGTTTCATTTTCAGCACTTCTACGGTTATGATGGTCAAGCATACAAGCCACAAGTATGAGATGGATAAAGTTCGAGAGCAATGGACGGTGTGTGTCCATAAGAAATTATGTGTAGAATGTTATAATTTTTGCTCTTATTGATGATGATATAATGGATGTACTTTGCTTCAAAAAAAAAAAAGGATGTATTTTGCTATGTGGTTTGAGAAAATTTTGGATGATAATGAGTGTATTTGGATTTGTTGATGTTGGTGGAAGTTGTTAGTTTTTTATGTATGATGACTCTTTTGATAGCGAGAAGATGATAATCCTTCATTGTGGATATTGGGTGACAAGATGGTTGGATAAGATCGAAAGATAACTGTTAAAGACGTAAAATAGTATTAAACATTAGACGGTAAAAGATCAAAGACAACGGTTAACAATAGTTGTTAAATAGCATATAAATAATCTATAGAAATGGGAAAAGACAACTGTTAACCATAGTTGTCATAAGGTTCTCAAACATGTTTTTAACAAGCTCAAATACATCTGTTAATACCAATACTCTTTTCCTCCCCTACTACAACTGTTAGAAACAGTTGTATTAAGGGTTAATAACGGTAGTAGTAAGGTTAGATTATACAAGTGTTAAATAACAATTGCCTATAGTAAAACGTACAATAGACAACTAGAACTGATACAACTGTTAATAACAGTTGTCTTATGCATTTTTAACAGTTGTAATAGGTGATTTTTATAGTAGTTTGTAGAATAAACAAGGTTGGGCTTCAGTTATAAATCTAACTTAAATTAAAAGAAAGGATTATAGATATTCTAGTGAAGTCTAATGAAGGTTCAGATTGTATATATTTGTTATGAATAAGTTAAGGATTTGTAATAACAGAATAATGTGCGGCATATCTCATATAAGAATATAAATGTTACTACTTTTATTTATTCAGCTTTGAAAGGATATATCTTATAAGTATCTTATAGTATACTTTGAATATAAAGATGAATGAAAGTTTTATTATTTATCCCATCCTTTTCTATCTACGATTTGGATAATTGTACACACACGAGATAGGACATTGTATATAGTTTCATATTCCAGGTATGTTATTGTGTGATCCGAATACCCCCAAGGGTCACCTTGGATTCCGAAGTGTGAAAAATGTATGATAAGAAGATATGTGTGTATACAACATTTTTGTATTGTTCATCCATGTTGAATGGTATTATTGCTTGAATTTTACTTGTGTGTGTAAGTTCAAATGAGACAAAGTACCAAATAAATATACATGAATATATAAATTATGACATGAAATATATGTTTGGGGAAAGATGATAATTATTGGATACGTTATCCATGTTATGAGTAACCTAAGAATTTTTTAGGTAATGTGGAAGAAAATTCATCATCACATGATGAGTAAAACTTTGGATATGATGTCTATTGTATGGATTTCCTAAGAGTGTTTCTTAGGCATCGAGATTGAGATTATTATCATATGGTGAGATATTAATTATTGGTGAGAAACCAAGAGGTTCTTGATCGCGCATTGTGATGACGAGTGGATTACCGAGATCGGGTTTGCTCAATGTATTGGAAAGCCAACACGTCCATTGATTGTTAGTCAGTTCACTCTGTCTGGTGTTGTAACACCCTATATTTTTTAACCTTTTTATTTGGTCAATTATTTAATCATTCAAATTTAATATTAATAAGCAGCGGAATCAAAACCTAATCCGGAGTATTACTGCCACACTCAATTAAAGGAGTGCTATGGCCTAAACAATTTACATGTATAACACTATTATTATTTAAAAAACATATATTGATAATTACAATCCCTTAAATTTACTGAATTTTCAAAGATTAAAATAAAATTTGAGTATAAATAAATCAGGCTATGTGGAGTCATCTTTCCAAATCCAAGGACATCATCAACACCTGTGGTAGAAATCCAAACAAGCACACAATGAGTCACGATAAAGTCAAGAAATTGAGTAAGTTACCACTTCCCTCCGTAAAAACATTTTCTCTTTGAAATCAATTTAACATTATAGCCACGCACCAACATACAAGTCATTTCAACAATATTGGCGCACAATAGTAAAATAATCATTATATAATACTTCATGTTTTGTTCTTAATAACCCAAGAATATGTTAGCCAGTTTATTTTAATTATCTTCCTTGCCCCAACACGCAGCCAGGGCAAAACAACCTTTCTCGCTTTTGGGTACAACTACTAACAAGATTTTTGTGGGGATAAAGGATGTACAAAAGAATGAAATAATAGAAGCAAATATAAAATAAACCTACAACTCTATACGGGTAGTAAACAATTCACGGTCGGAATATAGCGTAAGCAAATTACGACCAAGAGTATCGAACCTAAGGCTCTTAATAGAAAATCAGTCCTAATTCTAGTAATAGCCTATTCTAAAACAGAGGGGGAAAGGTAAATATCAATTCTACACTAAAATCCTAACTAAATAAAATATCTTTGACTCGGAATGATACTCCACATAAGAACAAGTATGGTTATAAGTCAAACTATAAAGTTTCGAAATTAATCTGGCAAAAATGACTGTGCTGGATGTCATACCGGACAAGAGATGCACGACACCTTCAAGATATTTGAATGTGCCAGACATCAAACACCTGACAGTACACCCGACACCTTCAAGTTGTGAATGGTACTTCCTGTTTCTGGTCTGACAACAGGACTCATTACCCACATTTGCTTCGTGCATATCTCATGCCGCGAAAACGAACAAGATAATGGAGAAAAATAGATTAATTCCAAACTTAAGTCATGTTGCCCACTTTTCAGAGCAACACCGTTAAAGACCACTAAGACCCCTTAACCTATTCTACTTTGTCTTGTGAACCTCTGTAGAATTTAGAAGAAAGAAGAACAAGTAGCGATCTCATTCTACTTGTATGAAGATCAGAACCTTAGTTGATGAAACTTGCACTTTTATTAATAACCATAAGGGTAATTACAAAGAATATCATTCCTAACCAAAAACTAACAAAGAATTCTACATCACCATCCACACAACTACAAGAAGAGAATACAAAGGGGAGAAGGAAATGATCATAGCCTTAACCCGATAATATCTTCTTCTTCTTCACGTGGATGGATCCGTAGACTTCCTTGGACACCAACAATGGAATGAAGGCGGAAATGGAGATATGAGTGGAGTGTATATGGGTGTTGGAATATATCAAATGATGCAGGCTCTTGGCCTATTTATAGACAACATCTTCTCCTTGTGCCGGGTGGCATGCCGGGTCAAAGTCATCCGGCACCACGTGTTAAATGTGCATAACCGTTAATGGTCAAAACTGTCAGGCGAAACGTTGCATGTGCCGGACAGGAAATGTCCGGCACCGTACCCGACATCAGTTGGATCGTCAACTGTAAATAACTGCCACCGTTTGGTCAACCGTAGCGACTTTTCCATATATGCCGGATGGGAAGTACGAGTACCCGACATCATACCCGGCAGAGCCTCTTTTCTGCTCCATGCTTGTGCCGTGCAGGAGTCATCCGACATCATGTCCGGCATCACTTGAGCTTTTGCCTAGGAATTAGTTCCTTGCATAAAAAGCTTATAAAACATAAGTCTATACAAATAAAACACTTTAATACATAATTTAACACAAACACTAATTAATTAACCTTATTTAGACTAACATAATTATAAATCTAGTACATAAAATATGATAAGTCTGCGGTTTATCAAGGCCCTACACTTACCTTTTGCTAGTCCTCGAGCAAAACTAGATTAGAAAGGAGTAATTGCTTATGCACAAAACAAATAATCTCTAGAATGACAATTAGATAAACATTTCCAACTGTCTGACTCTAATTCATAAGTATCACTTAATCTTTCTCATCTATCAAAAACATACTAATGGGTATAAAATTAAAAGAATTTCCAAAACCGATCAAAAACTTTTGGGCTATTTTGCATAAGGGATTTGCAATCTCTCCTTTTTCCGGTTTCCACTATTCAGCTCTATTTTTCAAGAGTTTCTGAATGTGGCCAAGACACTCATCAATGGTTTTTATGGTTCAGCCCTATTTTTCAAGGGTTTCTGAACAACCATGAATTTTTGCATTGAAGAACAGGGAATTTAGGAGAAAAACAAAAGGAAAAACTCTCGTTTGTTGCTTTTATTCTGAGGCACTTTTTGCAACCTCAAAGAATACAATGCTTTCCCTTTGGAAGAAGATTTTTTTTCTTTTTTTCTTTTTTTTCTTCTTCTTCTTTCTTTTTCCACAAAACCCTTTTTAAGATTTTCACCCAAAAGAGTTGGAATATTTCGAAAAGAAAGGAAAAATATTACCCAAAAGTAAATAAAAGATAAAAGTAGGAGTAAGGTCATATACTCATGTTAAATAAAAAGAATCAAAAAGTTAAAAACAGGAATCTACAAGTCATTAGAAAACTTACCTCTTGAGAGAACAAGCATTCACCCTTCCCTAATCATAATTTGATCAAAGATACGCAAAAAGCTTAGTAAAACATTGATAAAACTCTCAACTTATACATATTATTTATAAACATATACTTATTCTCTTTTTTTTTAAAGGGGGATCCCCGCCCTACACTTGGCAGGAACACTGTCCCCAGTGTTCAGACGGAAAAGAATAATACGTTTTTTTTATGATTAAACTTAACAAAATTAAAAGAACAACTTACCATGAACCAAATAATAAAAATACAAATAAAATAAAATAAAAAACAACAAAGGAAAAAGAGTAAAGAAAGAGACTCTCTTGTGTGAACGTGAGGAGGGCCCGCCCTACACTTAGCCTTTTGGCTACTTAGCATTGTCAGAGATCTTAGACAGGATGGTGACTGAATTCGCATGCTCCCTTGGATTAGTTTGAGTTTGAGATGGGAGTTGACCTGGTTGTCGAGGTTGTGCCAGAAGTTGCAGTAATTGCAACTACAATGTTTTGTGCTCCTTGCGAATGGTCGAGATCTCGTTATGAGCGTCCTGGGTCTTGTTCATCAGGGCCGACATCATGTCGCGCAATTCAGCCATTTCAGCCTTTGATGAAGATGCAGGCGGGGAAGGTCGGTTAGAATGGACTCCTCCATAAGGAGTCTGCATGTATTGCCTCTAACCTCCCTGGTAGCCAGCATGATTTTGGAAATTTTGAGGGGGTTGGTTCCCCTGCTGCCAGAGCTGCCTGAACCCTTGGTTGCTCACATAATGGACTTCCTCAGCATTATGAAAATCTTGCAATTCAGGGCCCTGAGCGTGTGGTCGTGCACTAATCACATTCGCCTGCTGAGGAACATTATGCATTGCTATTTGCTCCACCACCTTTTGCAGAGCGCTAACCTTCGTGGACGTTTGAGCATTGCTCTCCAATAACTGCTCATGACTTTGCATTAATTTGTCAAATTTGTTGTCACCCTCTCCCACTTGATATAGGCCCGCGGTACCACCCCTGGATCCACCTGTGGCCCAATCTCTAATCTCTTCGCAAAGAGATTCAATCCCACTAAGGAATTGATCTCCTGGCTTCTTCAAGATGTCAGCACCAAGGGAGGATAGGATCATCGTTTTGCATTGGTTGATCAATCCTTTGTAAAACAACTGAGATAGTTGTTCCTTGGTGAGGCCGTGATGAGGACATGTTCGGAGCAACCCTTTGAATCTGTCCCAAGTTTCACAGATGTTCTCCGAGCCCGGTTGTCTGAAGTTGTAAATCTCGATGATCATCTCCAGGGTACGACTTGGTGGTAGGAATTTGTCATAGAACTTGGTTGCCATGTCCTCCCATGTGGAAATAGTACTGGGGGTCAGACTATGGTACCATTTGCTGGCATTTCCCGTGAGACTATGGGGAAAGAGGGAACGTCTGGCATATTGGAGGAGGTTAGGCTATTTGTGTGTTGTAAAAATTTAGTAATGTGGAGCAAGGCGTCGTCCGGGTTCGACCCATCAAACATGCCCAACTCTTTGACACATCAGATTTGATGATATGGCTTAAGTTTTTGCCACTAATCATATTCATTTTGTGCAAGGAGAGGGAGGTCGATTGCTGGTTTTTGGCCTTGGTTGGAAGGCCTATTAATGTTACAGACGGTTGGGGTTGCCATTTGTGTAGGAAGTGTATTTTGTAGGTTACTTCTCTGTCTTAAGGAACGAAGCAAGGTCCTCTCAATCTCCGGATCAAAAGTGGATAAATCTTCAGGGAGGCTATTTGATCGGAGAAGCATTCACCTTTTATGACTTTAAGAGGAGCAAAAAAAAAATTAATTTAATGAAGTATAGTATAAAAAGCAATAATATAGAAATGTTACGAAACTAAAAGAAAAATAAATCATATTGAACATGCCGGACATAGTGTCGGGCGTGTTGTATCCCGCATTGGACTTCCTCCGTTAGTGCCGGGTTGACTTTACCCGGCATCATGCACGACATATTCAAACCGAGAAAAAAAATAAATGAATCAAAGAAATACAAACAAGGGGAGAGAAAAAATCAAAACGAAAGGCATAAAAAGTAAGAGATCATTTATATGTGTCTCTACTATTTATGGAAGAAAAAATTGGAGAGTAATTGAACGCGCCGGGCAACGTGCTGGATATAACCTGTCCGGCGTCGGACTTCCTCCTTTGGTGTCGGGTTAACCATACCCGGCTTTGTGACTGGCCTGTTTAAACTCGAAAGAAAAATAGTTGAACAAGGAATAAGGAATAAGAGAAGGGAAAAATAAAACCATGGTGCAATAGTAAAGACTTATTTACATATGACTCTAATACTTTGAAGAAACAAAATGTGGGTTGAAATTGAATGTGCCGGATTGTGTGCCGGGTTAATCTTGTTCGGCCTCGGACTTCCTCCGGAATGCCGGACATTTTGTATCCGGCAGTGTGCACGGCACATTCAATCCTGTAAAGCCAATGGACAAATTAAATCAAAGAATCAAAGAATCAAACAATAAAGAATAAAGAATAGGGCGTTTTACCGAATTTAGGACTTGGACTAATTCCAAGTCCCCGGCAACGGCGCCATTTTGCTAACAAGATTTTTGTAGGGATAAAGGATGTACAAAAGAATGAAATAATAGAAGCAAATATAAAATAAACCTACAACTCTATACGGGTAGCAAACAATTCCCGGTCGGAATATAGCGTAAGCAAATTACGAACAAGAGTATCGAACCCAAGGGACTTAATAGAAAATCAGTCCTAATCCTGGTAATAGCCTATTCTAAAACAGAGGGGGAAAGGTAAATATCAATGTGCCGGACATCAAACACCCGACAGTACACCCGACACCTTCAAGATCTTTGAATGTGCCGGACATCAAACACCCGGCAGTACACCCGACACCTTCAAGTTGTGAATGGTACTTCCTGTTTCTGGTCTGACAACATGACTCATTACCCATATTTGCTTCGTGCATATCTCATGCCGCGAAAACGAACAAGATAATGAAGAAAAATAGATTAATTCCAATCTTAAGTCATGTTGCCCACTTTTCAGAGTAACACCATTAAAGACCACTAAGACCCCTCAACCTATTCTACTTTGTCTTGTGAACCTCTGTAGAATTTAGAAAAATGAAGAACAAGTAGCGATCTCATTCTACTTGTATGAAGATCAGAACCTTAGTTGATGAAACTTGCAATTTTATTAATGAGTAATTTCAAAGAATTTCATTCCTAACCAAAAACTAACAAAGAATTCTACATCACCATCCACACAACTACAAGAAGAGAATACAAAGGGGAGAAGGAAATGATCATAGCCTTAACCCAACAAGATCTTCTTCTTCTTCGCGTGGATGGATCTGTAGACTTCCTTGGACACCAACAATGGAATGAAGGCGGAAATGGAGATATGAATGGAGTGTATATGTTACAGTATATATTTATATACTAGTTATACTAGGTTACTAGATTGTTCTATTTAACTAAAACCGTGTCGTTTTAGTAGTTAGCTTATTCTCCATATACTTTGTATATATATTCCTCTCTCTGTACTGAACGTTCTTGCAATTTTTGAATAAACACAGAATGAGAAAGTCTCGCGACTTCCTCCTTCTCCAAGTTCTCTTTTTCTTACCTTCTATCCCGTCGTTCCATATTCCCTCAATCTCCGCTTCGAATCTCAATTAGTTTAACATGGCATCAGAGCAACGATCCTGTTAGATCGATCGTTCGTATAAGTTTCGATTTCCCCTAGGTTAGTCTTTCAGCCTCTTCGTGATTTAGGGATGGCTGACGACGCTGCGACAAGCATCCAGAAATTTCTGGAGTCACTCAATGATGCGAGAGGCAAAGATTCGACAATCGAGCCTTCAGATCCTTTGTACACACACAGTGCAGAGCATCCTGGGATGATTATCGCATCCAAATTCAGTGGAAGCGGCTTCCAGACTTGGAAACGCACGGTGCTGATTTCTTTGTCTTCGAAGAACAAAATCGGAATGGTCGATGGTTCAGTCGAGAGACCAACTGATAATTCTGCTAGAACCGCCGCTTGGGACAAGTGCAATAGCTTGGTCATGGCTTGGATTTTGAATGCCTTGGATAAAGACATCAGCGATACTTTCATCTTCCATTCGACAGCCCGAGAGATTTGGAAAGGTCTTCTGGCTCGTTACGATGACATCGACGGTACTCGCCGATTCAACCTTAAGAGGGATCTTTCGAATCTGGAACAAGGTACCGATTCTGTGTGTGTATACTTCAACAAGTTTAAACGGATTTGGGATGAATTGATTTCAGTTGTCAATATTAGTGCTTGTAAATGCTGTAAATGTGGGCGTACTAAGAAACTTGACAAAATGTTAGAAGAAGACAGAGTCTTAGATTTTCTAATGGGGTTAGGTAGTCAGTTTCTGAATATTCGAGGTAATATCCTCATGACAAAGCCTTTACCTAGTCTGGATACTGTTTATTCTCTAATCCTTGCTGAGGAAAGACAGAGAGAAACCGGTAAAAGGAAGAAAGGTGATCTGAGTACTGAAAGTTTTGTGAATGCTGCTGATGGAGCCCATAGACCGCAACAGTTTCTTAAGTGGCAAAACAATGATAAAAAGGGGAAGAAAGGTAGGGACATCTGTGCTCATTGTGGAAAGTTAGGACATGTAGAAGAAAACTGCTACTCAAAACATGGGTTTCCAGGGAAGGCATTCTGTAAATACTGTGAGAAACATGGACATACTGAGGAGACATGCTATTCTAAACATGGCTTTCCAGCTGGCTGGAAATTTGGCAAGAATAGGAAAGTTGTTAGTGCTGCTGTGAAGGATGGCGATCAGAATATTGGCCAAGTGAAACAACATGGAGGGAGTTCTGGTATAAATCAAGAACAGATAGGTTTGCTGATTGATTGTTTGCAGAAATTGAGCAGCAGTGACAGAGGCAGTGAGTGCAACTTTGCAGGTAAAACACATGATATAAAACAAGTTACTTATTGCTTAAGTGGTAATTCTGCCAAAGATAAAAGGATAGATAAAGTACTTGATGGATGGATCATTGATACGGGAGCTTCAGACCACTTAAGTGGAAGAACTGATATTTTCTTTGACATTACTAACTTGCTAAGTAATCACTCTGTCACTATGCCCGATGGGAGGTCTAGACATATTAAAACTGTGGGCAAGGTTCAGTTAGGGGGCGGATTCTCCCTCCATAATGTCCTTCTGGTTCCAAGTTTCAGATACAATTTATTGTCTGTTCACAGATTCACTGAACAAACCGGTTGTAAACTCACCTTTGATAATGGCTGTTGCATTTTACAGGACCTGAAATCGAGGACTGAGGGTGTCATTGGCAAGGTGAAACAAGGTCTGTATTGGCTGGATACAGATGCTCTTACCCAGTTTTTTGAAACAAGACAGAAACTAAAGCTGAAATTAGAAGAACAGCAGCAGCTTAGTTTGATTTGTAATGTTTCAACAACTAGAAAAGTTTTGTACTGGCATTGTCGATTGGGGCATGTTCCCCCACAAAAACTCGTACATTTGGGAATAATAAACAAACAAGAAATTCCCCTTGATTTCATTTGTGATGTGTGTAACAGAGCGAAGGGGCATAGGCTTCCTTTTCCTAACTCACAAAGTACTAGTAATGAGTGTTTTGATATCGTTCATGTAGATGTTTGGGGTCCTTGCTCGACCACCACACATGATGGGTTCGATTATTTTTTGAGTTTGGTTGATGATAAAAGTAGATGCTTATGGGTCAAGTTGTTAAAGAAAAAATCTGATTCTTTTCATCACATCAAAAATTTCATTGCCATGATAGAACGACAATTCTCGAAGAAAGTTAAGGTACTACGATCCGACAATGCTTATGAACTTGGAGCTTCGAAGGAAGGAGTTCAGTATATGCAATCTCAAGGTATCATTCACCAGCGGTCTTGCCCTCACACTCCCCAACAAAATGGGAGAGTTGAAAGGAAACACCGATACATTCTTGAAACCGCCCGTGCCTTATATTTCCAGAGCGGCATTCCCATAGAATATTGGGGAGAGACAATTCTTTTCTCTACCTATGTCATCAATAGACTTCCATCCTCCACCTTATCAGGAAAAACACCATATGAAATTTTATATAATCAGAAACCCAATTTTGAATCCTTGAAGACATTCGGATGTCTTGCATACGCAGCTGTGGTAAAACCTAACAAACAGAAATTTGAGGAGAGAGCTACTAAATGTGTTTACCTTGGGCCAAGCATGATTAGCAAGGGTCACAAGTTACTGAGACTTATGGACATGGCTGTCATACATAGTCGTGATGTTAAATTTTATGAGTCCGTCTTCCCATTTATGGAGAAACAAACCACTGATCAGGACAACACCATGTTTCCCGCTACCATGGATGTCATGCGTGACATTGATGACAATTCTCATAAAACAATATCTTCCACCGATAATATTGATGATGTTGACTTTGAACCCCCTGAGCCGGGTATAGGAAACCAGGTTAATTCACCAACACCTGCGGTTTCACAAGGTGAGACAGAAGCACCTGCGGCCATTCACAATGAAGAGGTCGCAAATCCAGAACCTGCAAGTCCAACCGAAGTGACGATTCCAGAAATTTCTCTTAGAAGATCTTCACGGAATCATGCACGACCATCCTACTTGGGTGATTATTTTGTGGGACACTATTCCACTCAATTGGCTGATGAAGAAGTGTTTACAGAAATCTTGCAAGCTAGACTAAAGGAAAATGAACAAAAATCTCATAATACTCTCGGTTTTTGCTCTCTGACAGATATTCCCGCTGTCCCATATAATACTCCTTCCTCACTTTGCTTCGCCACCACCACTGGTAAAGAATGTCATGCTATTTTACCAGAGCCCAAGTCTTTCAGAGAGGCCAATTTACACCCTGAATGGCAACTCGCAATGCAACTTGAAATTGAGGCCTTGGAACGAAATCACACATGGGATATTGTGCCTTTACCGAAGGGAAAGAAGGCCATCAGTTGTAAGTGGGTTTACAAAGTTAAGCTTAAGGCAGATGGTTCTTTAGAGCGATACAAAGCCAGGCTAGTTGTAAGGGGTTTTACGCAAAAATATGGTGTCGACTATTCTGAAACTTTTTCCCCTGTTGTAAAAATGACCACTGTTCGCACTTTAATTGCAGTTGCGGTCAAGAAAGGATGGGAGATTCACCAGTTAGATATCAACAATGCATTTCTCCATGGAGATTTGCACGAGGATATATACATGAAACTCCCTGAGGGATTAGACATAGAGGGAGGAAACAAGGTGTGCCATCTCAGGCGTTCTCTTTATGGCCTCAAACAGGCTTCCAGACAATGGTACGCCAAATTGGCTGATTTTCTACGCAAGAAAGGGTTTGTCAGTTCCTATAACGACTATTCTCTTTTCTCCAAGCACACTGACACTTCAGTAGTTCATGTTGGTGTTTATGTAGATGATTTGTTGGTCTGTGGTGATGATTATGATGAAATACAAAAACTCAAGATGAGTCTAGATGCAGTTTTTAAAATCAAAGACCTCGGTGGTTTGGGCTATTTTTTAGGCATGGAATTTGTAAAGACCGCAAGCGGCATGATTATTACTCAGCGGCAGTATTCGAGGCAACTCATTCATGAATTTGGCATTGAAAATCATAAGGCTGTTACTTCTCCTCTGGAATCGGGTCTGAAGTTGCTGCCACAAGATAGCCCTCCTTTTCAAGATGTCGAGCGATATCGGAGATTGATTGGCAAACTGAATTACCTAACTCACACTCGACCAGATCTATGCTTTAGTGTACAGTTGCTCAGCCAATTCCTCAATGCCCCATGTGTCAGTCATTACAATGCTGCCTTACATGTTTTGCGTTTTGTCAAAGGCACCGTTGACATCGGAATTCTGCTCAACAATACCGCTTCACAGCAACTAGTTGCCTATTGCGACTCAGACTGGGCATCATGTCCTATATCCAGACGATCCGTTAGTGGCTACTATATTCAATTAGGAGGCTCACCGATTTCATGGAAATCAAAGAAGCAAGCTTGTATTTCATTATCCTCCGCAGAAGCGGAATATAGAGCATTGCGCAAAGTAACCGCTGAACTGGCTTGGTTAAGCCGACTCCTCCACGAGCTGGGTATCACAGATAACGTTCCTATACCGGTCAAATGCGATAACCGTGCTGCAGTCTTCATTGCCCGGAATCCGGTTCTTCATGAAAGAACCAAACATATTGAGATCGACTGCCATTATGTGAGAGATCAGTTGCAGAAGGGTCTTATTACGGTTTCTCACATTCCTAGTTCCTTTCAGCTGGCAGATATGTTGACGAAAGGTTTACCAGGAAAGCAATACAAGACTCAATATCAGACGATGGGAATCTCCAATCATTAGTTGTTCTGTTTCAAGACAAGTCTGGTTATCACCATCCTTGTCTTGCGGGGGGGTGTTACAGTATATATTTATATACTAGTTATACTAGGTTACTAGATTGTTCTATTTAACTAAAACCGTGTCGTTTTAGTAGTTAGCTTATTCTCCATATACTTTGTATATATATTCCTCTCTCTGTACTGAACGTTCTTGCAATTTTTGAATAAACACAGAATGAGAAAGTCTCGCGACTTCCTCCTTCTCCAAGTTCTCTTTTTCTTACCTTCTATCCCGTCGTTCCATATTCCCTCAATCTCCGCTTCGAATCTCAATTAGTTTAACAGTATATGGGTGTTGGAATGTATCAAATGATGCAGGCTCTCGGCCTATTTATAGGAAATATCTTCTCCTTGTGGCGGGTGGCATGCCGGGTCAAAGTCATCTGGCACCACGTGTTAAATATGCATAACCGTTAACGGTCAAAACTGTTAGGCGAAATGTTGCATGTGCCGGATAGGAAATGTCCGGCACCGTACCCGGCATCAGTTGGATCTTCAACTGTAAATAACTGCCACCGTTTGGTCAACCGTGGTGACTTTTCCATATATGTCGGATGGGAAGTACCCGGTAGCATACCCGGCAGAGCCTCTTTTCTACTCCATGCTTGTGCCGTGTAGGAGTCATCCGGCATCACTTGAACTTTTGCCTATGAAATCGTTCCTTGCATAAAAATCTTATAAAACATAAGTATATACAAATAAAACACTTTAATACATAATTTAACACAAATACTAATTAATTAACCTTATTTAGACTAATATACTTATAAATCTAGTACATAAAATATGGTAAGTCTGTGGCTTAGCAACAACACACAGCTGTAACCCGGACCCCAACACGCAGCCGAGAATCCAACCTCGCCACTAAATTCTTAAGTATGCACACCCTCAATAGTTCAAAAGACTAAGGAGTAGATCTAGGGCTAATTGTGTCCTAATGCGTCCCACAATATCTCAAACTAATGCGTCCTAATGCGGCCCACATCTATCATCTTATTCGTGTGACATAATACGACCCACATGCACCATGGTTTTCTCTTTTTAAAATTATTTGACAGATATTATTATTCACCACTTTGTCTCATCATAATCCACACTTGCAACCATAAATAAATGGTGCAATCAATCATGATGATTAAGTAATTTATTTTTTCACATAATATCTCACAACGATTTCCACAATAATCCGGATGAATCACTTTTATAATCAAATAACCATAAAATCATTGGTCCAAAAATAATATGCTCAATACGTTAATTCAACAACCATTGAGTTTCAAACCATGATCATACACACAAATATCACATCCACTATAAAAATGTTATTTTTACGGAGGGATTAAAATATAGTGAACATAGTAACTTACCTGATATTATAGCGACCATTTGCAACACAATCAAGCTCAAAATCTATTACTCTTGTCTTTCACAAATTCAGAGTACTGCTACTTACACGTCGTCGATTACATAGAGAATACAAGGTATATATCTTGTGTGATGTATATATTTGTTTTTTTGGGTCTCTGAATGTGAGAGAAAATATAGAGGAAAGGAAGGAGCAGTATCTTATTGTCTAGCAGAAGGATGCGAGAGAGAGATGAGGAAGACAAAAGATTAATTTTGCAGATAAAGATGAGGAAGGTGGCAACCTATATATAGTCGTTCAGGGAATGTGAACGAGAAGGAATGTGAACTGGAAGAGATGAACTAATTTAAGAGTTAGGAAATATGGAAGGATAAAACTCCCTAATTAAATAGACAAAAATATGGAAATATAAAACCGACATATTTAATAGAGTTATGAAATATGAAAAGATAAAACCAACTTCTTAAATTAAGTAACCACAATGAGTATTTAGTAAGTAACAACAATTAAATTAAAAATCAATTATAGCCATTAAAACATATAATATTTACTATACTTTCATTTTTAATAAATAAATGTACCATATAATAAAAATAAACACGAGAATCATTAATATGACATTAATTTTTACAACCGACCTATTTTTAAAACACATTATTTTATTAACACGAATTATCTTTATTAAATACTATATAATATGCTCGTAAATTATAGTATAACAATCATAAACTATATATGATACTTCGCGAACTAATATACTCATAAACCGTATAATAAATGTATTTCGAATCAACAGTACTATTTGAATCATATCATTATTATTATAACTCCATTTTTAAATAACTAAATATACCAAGTTAACTAGAGAAATACGAGGATCATTAATAAAATTACAATTGGCCTGTTTTAAAACACATTAATTAATTATTAAAATGAATTCTTTTTAGTTAATAATATACTCGTAACCTAATATTTGTACTTGTAAGATATTTGCAAACTATATATACTTGTAAGATATTTAGTATATTTTCAAACTATAATATATACTCGTAGTCTATTTTACATGCTTGTAAATTATATAATGTACCCATAAACTATATAATATACTTATAAACTGAATAATATACACATAAACTATATAATATATGTATTTTGAAATTTAGGGGTATTTCAGGTGTCGATTACTGTCGTAGGTGTCCCGCCTTATAATAGGGGAATCGTGTCATCTTCTAACATGGTGACACATCAGGGTTATGTGATAAAGTGATTATGAGATCTAAACCACCTATATAAAATGATTATATACTTCACGGATATTATAAGATACTATGAACCTTAATAAGTCTCACAAGGAATGATATGGAAGTTTTGAATGCTTGGGAAATGTATGAGCACAAAACTATATACGAATTATTTATTGTATGACTATCTTTTGCTTAAGCTTGTTTGTGTGAATGATTTATTTTGTTGGAGTCATGATATGGTTTCTTGATGGTTTGAATATTCTGATGTTATGTTTTATTGAATTGTTAGAAACTTGATTATAATAAATGAATTGAATGTTAACTTCGACCAAATAACTCAAATGTGGTCTGAAGATACAACATTTTTTTATAAGTGCGTAGACGAAGACCCACAGCCGAAGTGCGGGGATGGGTAGTATTGGGATAAGTGTTAATTTTTTTTCATAGGTAAATATTTATTCAGTCATTCATTGCGTTCCAGTAGGATTTTTGGTAGTCTTGTTGTACACATGGGTGTGCAACGACGGTAACATCCCAGTTTGGTTATGCGTTCTTAGTTTTGATTTTCACCACTGATTAATGATTAGTTAATCTAGAGAATGAGGTATGTCTGGTTAAGGTAAGCTATTAAGAAGGGACGTACATTTGAGACCAAAAGAATAATTATATTTTTGGGCGTCTTAGACCATACACAACTGCAGTAATCCTTAACGGATCGTTTGTTCTTGGAATGCTAATTCCTGGAATAATATTCATGGAATGAAATTCGAAGAATACAATACGATTTTATTTGGTTGTTATGATAAGAATACTTGGAATTTGATATTTCTTTTGTTTGGTTGACAAAATAATTATAGGATTAGACTTGGAATAAAGTACACAACTACAAATCTATCCCTAATAAGTAATACATCATTATTATTAGTTGTATGATTAACGATAAATTTTAATTATATAGATTACCTTGACAATTTGTAAAAATATATTCGAAAAATAGTATCTAATATTTGGGATATTATGAGTTATATAAAAAGAGAAGTTAATATATATATATATATAAATAATGGAAGTTAGTATGAATTAAAAAGGGTTTTATAATTCATATGTGAGAGTACGAATATTTAGGATATTATGAGTTATATAATATAAGATTGAAAGGCTACACGACATAGCCTTAAGACTATGGTCATAATGTCATTACATGAAGTTAGTATTAATTATAGGAATTTTACAATTCATATGGAAAATATGAATATATATAAAAGGAGTTAAAAATTATATAGTAAGGTCGAGAATGTAATAAATTAAGAGTAGAAATATTATAACATATGACATATGGAGCAAAATTATAACATTATAAAATTGGTGTGGGAGATTTGTAAATTGTGGAAAATGTGAGAGCTATTGTGACAATGCAGTAAGTGGGGGGATGATATTTAGCATATGGTTGAGAGTGTTATGAATATTACATTATATAAAGTCCAAATGATATTAAGGGTGGAGATGATTATAAGTAAGGAATTTCATAATTCTTCAAAATAATGGGGGTATTTGAGAATTAGTGGAATTATAAAATAATGAGGGGAATTAAATAAACCTTGGGGTTAGGTATAATGTTTTATATAACACGACATGACATTATGAAGATAGTCTAAATATTGAGAGGTGAAGGATACCACAATATAAGAGGAGTGGTCGTTACACATGTGACGGTAAGGAATATCATTATATGATGAATTTTATAATTCATATAAACTTATGTGAATATGTGAGGTGTAAAGAATTATATAATATGATGTAGTAATCATAGAGAGAAGCATAAAGTATGATATAAAGTGGAGGATTTAATTACACAACATTACATATAATAACTAATGTCAAGTTATAAAGAGTCGAACAAATAAATGAACTATATAATTCAACGGTTATGATAAGAATTATATAAACTTGTCGACTTGGATACATTGACCGAGTCAGCCCAAATTTACCAAGTCAACTTAATTGACTAGAGAGGGTCAAGTTGACCAACCCACAACCCAAAGGAGAGTTTAAAGTCTAATAAACTATAAGGCGAATTATAACAAATGGTAATAAACTATATCATTATATATATACATATATATGGGTATATATAAGGGTAATGACCTATGATTAAATGGGGTGTTATGTGAGTTAAAAACCATGCGTAATAAACTAACACCACATGTTATCTTTAACATAAATAAAATATGGTTTAAACTATTCCCGAATATACTTGAAAACCCAAGAAATAACGATAACCAACTAAGGGTTAATCACGACGATTGTACCGAGGGGATTAACGGTTATATGGAGTACCGAGTCAGTTGAATGACAATAAATTAATACTTAGTGATATGTTCCAGAGATACAAGCTATGAGCTAGGAGCTACGAGAGTAGAGGACAAGCGTGACACGTCATGCTAGCATTGTTCAGCGGTGAACGGTATGTTATTGTATGGTCTGATTGTCCATGAGGGCTTCCTTGGGTTCGGATATATTTGTGTGAATGTTTGATAAGATGGATATGTGTGTGGATATGTTATATGCATGTGGATTTTTAATTGCCCGTTATTCCGTAATATTAATTGTGCCTGACGAAATTCGAACCAAGACAACTTCAATACAAACTCGAATCAAGTTATGGATAAAGAGAAGGAAAATATCACTCACGAATGATTAGTGACTTAGATCACAATACTCTTGATCAGCCTAAGTAAAATGACTTAGGCAGAGAATCGGTAATACCATTATCAAGAATAGACATACTGGAACATGGATGTAACCTAGGTGAATGTTAAAGACCTAAAAGGCAATCACACGAGAACTTCACTCATTATAACCTTAGAGCATATCTTAGGTAAAGGTTACGAACCTAATCATATGGTGGAAAGAATTAAAGATGAGGAAAATCCAGGGTAGTCACGGACTACATGGTTGCGCATTGGTGATCACCGGAGAGAGGACTACCGGATAGGGTCCACTCAACATGGAAACTCCAACGAGGCGGATATGATCATTGGTCGGAGGGCATTGCCGTTGGTGCATGGCTACGGCCGCTTGGGACGCCTTCACAAAGGCAAAGTGGAAATCCAGGACTCTGCGGACCCCTGGTCGGAGGGCACTACTATTGGTGCACAAGAGCTACTGCTCTAGAAGATGAAGTTATAAGCAGGTTGTCCTAACATGACACCCATCAAGATTATATGAAAGTTCATTAATGAATAAGGAAAGACTTAAGAAATACTCTTAGTCATGGATAACAAATAAAGGGGCCTTGAAGGTCGTATGACGGAAACCGTCCAGGAGAGTACGACTCACGTAACTTTATTGTATTCTTTTACGCGTTGATGCATACATGTTTATTGCTTGTCGTGATATTATGTGGTTATTGTATGGATGTATGGTTGCTTTATTTATCACACTTAAAGTTTGCTTATATGAAAACAGAACAACATGAAATTGGAATTGCATGTTAACAATTGGGCTAATTAAGCTTAGGAGCTTAAAGGTCCATGGGGATCATATAGTAGCATATTCAGCGTTTGCTGAGCCTATACGACAACATATTACAGGTACTCGAACGAGACTGAAGCCAGAGTACGGGACGCTGGGTAGTTAGTGTTATTTCATTATTGTACACATGGAATTGTATTATGCTCAACATTAGAGCTGTAAACTTTGAAAGGTACATAGAATGCTCACTTGTACGGTTTTGATTATAGAAGGAGGTTATGTATAGGCTTCTATCTTTGTCATCATAGTAGTTAGTTGTGTTGTGGATTTGGACGCTTCATACTCACATGGGTGAGTGATGACGGTAACACCCAAATTAGTAATTGGTTGTAATCTTCCACTGAGGTATTGTATTAAGGATTGGAAATGTCGTACTGAGCTTGTATTTATGGTAAGTTTACGCGGAGGGGTGTTACAAAAGTGGTATACGAGCGGAGTACAGCTCTGATGACAAGAGATAGTAGGATAGAAACAGTGAGCATAGGATTTTGCGTATACGGGGAACGTCTGTAAGGTTCGTGACCTGAGGAGGTCATAGCAATGATGAGCGCTTGCGAATATTTGCCGGAAAACTATTTCAATACTAATAATCGTAAATACGGTGTGTAACTAGTGAAGGTCTAACCCACCTTCTGAACGTCGGAAAGGGATGGGGGAAGATATACTGGCAGGGGACAAGGCATGACGGGGAGTGATGAAGGTCATGTAACCCCAAACAACGCTAAGACGGTATTAACTGCTCGCACTAGTTAGGAGTATACGCCTGGAAATGGCAGTAGTACCTTACCCGCCGCTGCCCGTACCTTGAATGTAGCCTGCAGGGGCAATGACATGAAGAGCGCTAAGGTGACGGAAAATTCCTCCTATTCGGGAAGACCCGATGTGGTTGCTAGATGCTGTGACATCAAGGATGACAAGAGAACTTGTGACATGATAAATTACCTAGGATAGAAGATCCCGATAGCTGCATACTACCTAAAGAATGCTACACATACGCAGTGGAAAATAAACACGAAACCCTACTTTGAAGAGGGATAAAATCCTTAGTACGATGGGTAGACCTGTTTAGCAGGCAACGTAACTGTGTACAGTTAACTAAAGAGAAGCATTGATAAGTGCACCTGAAGAATGAAAGATGAGAAAAGAAGTCTAAGTCGACTATCAAAATTACATAGCCTACAAAATTAGCGACCGTTTAAAAGCCTCTCCCAAAAGGGATAACTTCAAGCCTACACAACTTTGAGGGTTAGAAGACATGACCTGCATGATACGAGAACTATAAGAGCTTGCGAAGCAGAACCCACCAAGATTGCTACAACACAAAACCTGACAAGGGAATTTCATACTTAGAGCAATAGGAAAGAAACCTGAGTAATCAAACTACAAAGACCTGAAGGGCAACAGAGTCAACGAGACCAACAAGTGCAAGGATGAGGATACGTACAGCAGCTGGCACACACCATAATGGTGGCTCAGCCTGCATGGTGCGCTTGCCACAGCAAGCGCTATACTAATCAATGTACTGATAGTTCCACCTGCATTGCGCACTTGTTATAGCAATTGCTGCAACTACAAACCAATTCTAAAAGACCGTGTGGGCCAGAGAGTACAATCCCATAGCTGCTGGTACATACCCAATTTTCATACAATCCCATAACATGAAGGGATAAGAACTACAACCTGTCATGGAATAGGGCCACAAAACCCTTCAGACTGGAGACCTCTAAAACCCCGGAAAAACCCGATGAGTCTAACCGCAAACAAAAGGGAATACACTAGCCCATAGTGAACTAGACTAGTTTTATTTCTAGTGAATCCTAAACTACGGCTTATGAGCAAAACACCATAACCGTACCGACACTGAATGCCAATCACTACTGGTGATAAGTGATGAGTCCCTAGGACAAGCACGACCTTAGTTGGAAATTTCATAACACTTCCTAGAAGCACCACCATCACTAATGATGGTTGGGGAGCAAGGAACCGAGATGCACAAGTTCTAACACAGACCAGAACACCGATTTGACGAATGAGAGACCAGACGCAAGTACTCGATACACAACCTCATTCCCAAACTTTATAGAGAATTGTAGATAAAATGCGACCACACAACGATCAGGGCCAATGCTATGCACACAACAGCACGCGCCAATGGCGCTGTGAATACTTGTAGGAGGAAGAACTCGTTAGTCCTTGATGAGATCGAGATAAGAGACCACCAATACCACTAAACTCAAGTAAGAAGAGTCAAGGGTAAGAAGATCAAACGATAACCTACCATGATGTCGGGAAACATGGTGACCACGACAAGGAAAGATTGAAGATGTGTACCTCCAGGCGGGTGATATTAAACCAACTGCAGCCGTAAACGCTAACTGGCGATACCTGCTTATTCCACCAACACCCAAATACCACCCTTAGAAAAAAAAGGTACCATTGCCAACAGAGAACGACCAAGATGTCGCGATGGAAGTACATAATATAATAGCAACACCAAGTTTAGACACCGTAAGGCATAAGCCTAAGTAGAGGTATCCAATATACCACTAGAGGGACACGAGCCCAGGAGAGTGAAAGTATTACCTCCGACCACCTTTCCAATATATATGCCATGAGGGCAACAACACCTACAACAAAAGAAGATGAATTATGAGCACAGATTAACATCAGACTGTAAAAAGGGCTTCCATAAAAGGGAAACTTAAGGTAGAACCTTTACCGTAGAGCCGGGAACTACACCAAAGGATTAAACCCAAGAGATTGGGTAGAGTTCGAAGAACCATAAACACGCACCGTAAACGGCATGAACAACCTACAGATGAGCAAGAGCTGAGACAGTGAGCCAACCACTAAGCATCACCTATAAAGAACCAAGTAACAACCATGTGAAGCTCAATACACAAACAACCTCAAGAAAGGGGTTATTAAGCCACATACCAACAACAACTTGCGAATGCAAGTGTTCGTAAATCCTTTTAAAACATCTATGGAAGAATCATTGATAATGACACAAATGAAAGAGGAGAAAACTACCCTCGTACCATTGCATAATGTAAACCCCACCATTAGGGCGCTATGTCACAAACACCTACCGAAAGGAAGCTACATGATCATGTCTATTGGGCAAGTGACTCTAAGAACCCTAGAATCTTTTTTTGGAGTATCCAAGTATCGTTTAAAAGGAGATTGACGCATAATACTTCACAAATTTCCAGGAACTAAGCGTGTGACAAACACTATGAGTATACAAAAATGAGATATGGGACGACCGCACTCCCAAGGAGCTTGTGGGCTTGATGAAACTTATTTTTAAGTTAGTCAGGTAAGTAGTAATGTATCAGTAAGGTACCCCATATATGTAAATGACTAGTGTAAAGAACACGAGAAGTAGTCAACTTCGTGCCAAGGTCAGTGATGCAAATTCGTACCAGTACAACTAATTACCTCGAAGAAATTGGCGAGAAGGATCTCAGTTAAACCAATAGAGGCAAAGGTACCAAGAATTTTGACTATAACACGACCAAAGTTGTAACTCCACAAAGGAGTGGTTAGTACACAAAATGTTGAGAAAACTTCCCGAAGACAAGTAAGCTGAAGGTCAACTTAGTGACAAAGGCATTGAAACCCTAGTAAATGGGCAAGTAAATATGTGAAACCCTTATAAGGATCAAGAATTTGCTTATATTAGCATAATTCTTGCCATCCCACAAGGAACCTACTAAATGTTATTAATAATACCTAAAAAGGGGGCATAAAGAGAACAATCCTCCACGCTAGAAACGTAATGACGATGTCGTATGATGTAACAACAACCATGTGCCAAAACCATAAAGCATTGATATGATTCCACTTAAATGAGGCCGAACACATGACAAATGTCAAGTTAATCCCTAGAACTGTGACACCAGTATACAAGTGACAAAGGCAAGGCTAGCATGCTAACAGATGCCTTAGGCTCAAGAGCAAATACTCTATACTGCTACAAGGACAAATAACCGTTTAATCGACTAGAATATGGTGCGCACGGAAGCGACCATCATAAACAGCCATCATAAATAAATACCCTGGTAGGAAACAGATGAGTGAAACTCGGATAGAACTCAATGATGAGGAACCCAATTGAGGGCAGGTTGTACAATAGTCTAGGCCATATATGGAAATAATTCAAATATATACAGTGGTCACCATTGTACACCCACACAGGGACAAAAAAAATGTACAAGTACATTCCCGGTGGATCAACATGGAAGGGATACAGATACAGTAGACCTTGGGGCAAAGACCCCCACTGCCAAAGAACAGCTCAATACCAAATGCTAGAAATGTAGAACATAGTTATAAGAATTATAAATGGACTCCCCTGACTAAAAGCAGGGTGAACCATACGAACACCATTGAAAGACCGACACATGAAAGATGCAAAGTTTATATCAAGAAAGGGATACCAACTTAGCTTAAAACCAATATACTTACTTTGAAACGAAACAATCTGGAACCATGGGATGACAAAGATTATCTCCGTGGATGCGTAACTGATACGTCTCAAGATTTCAAAAACAAGTGCAAGATACACTAAGTACTAACTATAACTCAATGTTACATTTCACCAGACTGAAAGTCAGCCAGAAAAGACAAAGGGGAACACTTGGAAGCGTATTACGCGCATGTGCGCCAAACTTCCAAAATATCTGGATAGACAACCTTGATCTAATCGAGTGCACGTACCACAAGGATACTGCACCGATTAAGATACCTCTATCTCCACAAATGTGAAAGACCATGTAGAACACGTCACATCAGCAATAACTTGTTACTAACACATGACTAGATGTAAAGAAAAAGAGAAATGCATTAAGAACAACGATAAAGGCAAATTGAGCCCCAAAATTGTTGGGTCGTACTGCTTTACGGAGCGAGTGGGCTCATGCATGATAGGTTGTTATACCTAGCGAATTGGGGAAAGAACGATGTGTTTCACATCTCCCAATCAAATATATACACGGCTTGAGAGGCAAACTGAATCCAAATAGAAGACATGTGTAGACTCTGATAAGAGCTCAGGATAGGACAAGGATCCTTTAGTCGGAACACATGGTGGTACAGACCAAATAGGAGCTAGAATGCTCAATATGAGATAAACATATTGAGCTTGTTGCTTCAAGGATGATGTAGATTACGTGGGCGTAATCCCTTTCAAGGGGGGTAGAGCGATTTCGCACGCACCTAGCGTATTTAGTACGTACCAATTACGTGTAGTATTGTACGCATAGTACAAGTTATTATAGTACGCATTGTACACATAGTACAATTGACTATTGTACGTATAGTACAAGTCATATGATTGTAGTATATTACTTGAAGTAGTATTGTAATGTCTTGTTTGCATGTTCACATTAATATATGTACGTGTTAGTTTGCAACACTATGAGTACTTTTGCACAATAGAATGCGAGTACCAGACATAGGAAATGTCAATCTTGTTAACTCCGGTGTGAGAATACAAGTAAGGAGGAGTTAAAACTTCAGTGGTATTGTGGTTGTATGTTGTGATATGTGAATCAGTATGAAACCGATGTGTAGCCTAGCGGAAGTTAAATCCTCTAGGAAATGGATAGGTGTAAATTAAGGGAACTTAGTTCCATGGTTGAGGATAGGTACCAATTCCTTATGCCTATGGCTACATTTATTATACTAGTGCGACTTGTGTATCGATTGATCACAAGGTGGAAAAAAGTATGAGAAGATAAGATTAGAACTTGTTAAATTGATTAATTGACTGAAATTGACGTGGGAGGTCGAACTTGATCCTGGTTAGATCAAGAGAGACTGAACACAAATTGGGGTGGAAAGATAGTTCAACACTGACGCTGACCACGTCGGGGTTGGATGATTCTCGAAACTCCCTACAAGTGGACATAGATATGAGTAGGTAATGAGCTTAGGTGCTGTGAGATTATGTGACATTCCAAAGGGGTCGTGGACCTTAGAGCCATTCGTCATAAGACCAGTGTTTCCGTGGGTAGTTAGGGACGTTTGGTTATATATGTATATATGTACTTGGTTGTGATTTGTATGTATCCTCTAAGATACTTTGATGTTGATGTATCCTCTGTGATACCTATGATATATAGATATACGTATTGTTGTTGGAAGTGAAAGAATTAAATATGAACCCCTCGAGGAGGATATTAAAGTATTGGTTTGAAAATGAAATGGGTGTTGATAGATCACCTATATCCATATATGAACTAAATGAATGCCACGAACGTTGGCTATGTGCTAAGTATGCACACAGTAATATAACAGAAATTATGGCACCCTGATAGATATATGCAGGATAAGTATAAAACCTATCTGGGCTTGATCCCTATAATGAATTGGCTTGAGGAAACCTAGTAGAACGTGATTCCCTAGGGCTATTTGATATGAGGAAATAGACTTTGGGACAAAGTCCTTTTAAGGGGGTAGTTTGAAATATCCCAAATATTAATTATCCTAATTAATAATAAATTAATTAAATGAAAATGTTTAATGAAAGGTTAAATATGCTTAGATAAGTATAAAGAAACAATTGTAACACCCCTACCGCTAATCTCCTCATCAACCCTTAATCACCTCGATAATCAATACAAATGCAGCGGATAATCTAATACAACCGGTGGGTGAAACAATGCCGTTAGCCACCCACGTGGCTAACAAGGCCTAACTCAATACAGCATCGGTCTGATGGACCGGAATAACCGAGTACTCTACACATTACAATTCAACTCCTTTCATTTCTCAATCGAGTCTCATACAGTACAACTATACCGAGTTTCTATTACAATCCAAATGCCAATACAACTTCGGTCTTACATGATTACAACATTTACAATGTAAATAAATCTACTACTACCCATGCCGTAGCATTCCCCGTCCTACTCTCGAACGGTATCATCAGCTTCATTGTACCTGAAAAATAATGGGTGGCCCCAAAGGGGCTCAGCACCTTTGCTGGTATGGAAGTCGTGCAACCCGCTACTACCGGACCACACTCAACTAATTCTCATCTTAGCATGCTATTGATTTTATTTAAATCAAAACATGAAGTGCAATAACCATACAATATGCTCGCATTCATACACGTATTCAAACTAAGAATACAATCACAAACCAACACATTGAGTTAGTCAATTTACATTTTCTTACTCTTTAGGCTTTGGGGGTTTCTACCTCACTAACGCCTCAATCTTATTATTCAATCCTTTACCCATTCACTTCGGATACCTCACTTGTTCTCTTAGTTCTTTAGACACTACAGGTCTCATTCATACTTTCTCAATTGTCCTTCTCTTACATAAATCTTAAGCTAATACACATGGCCTCCGGGCAGAGTCATACACAAGACTCACCACCGGGCTTTCATGCCTAGTCTTACTTCCCCGGTTTCGACCCTACTCTAGGTCTAGCATGGTGGGAAGGCTCAACTAGTAACCGAAACTGTAACACCCCTCTCAAATTAACACGTAGTAGTCACTCACCTCAACAGATAAATAAAGCGTCTTACAGCGGAAGGATAAGTAACAACAGTAATACTCACTCGGGTGTCACCTGCCGTTACTCGCCCATGCGAGTAACGAAGCAGAACTAAATCCAAACAACTAAAATACACATCACTACTAAACCGCTGTGACAACGAGATATCCCTATACATCATACTAAGTCCACATCCATAACAGTCGACAAGTGAGCATCTACTCAAATCCCAGATAAATACAACTTTACCGTCATACATCCATAGACTAATACCGTTATACAATAAATTCTTACGCAATAATTGAAGTAATCCTATCTACCCTGTTCCCGCACTTCGGCTTCAACGAAGATCAACAACCTGCACAATAAGTGTAGTCTCAGCGATAGACGCTGAGTATGCCGGGCCTGGACCCTATTGGTCACTTGTCGTTTTTAACCATCTTGGTATTAGATTGATTTCATGCTTTACCATTTTACAGATATGATAAGTACTGTAACAACATGCATGATTATATAACCATTCATCCAATCCAAACAGTCACATATAGATATACGCAGCACTATCACACATCATACAATACAATAGCATTGATAACTCATTCATCATATGTTAGCATCATCACGTATTACAACACACGGCCCCCTGGGCCCTCACATATCATTTGATTTAGTTAGCACTGTCGGGCGTCAATTAGGACAACCCGAAATATACTCACTTGGACAGTAGTCCCACGTACACACAAGGTGCTCACTGCCCTGATCATCCGAAGACTCTGGGACTATTTCACTTTGCCTTTGTAAAGGCGTCCATGTAGGTGGCCAAGGGCCTGGTGCCAACGGTAGCACACTCCGCCTGACGATCTATCTAGGTTCGTTCAGGATTAACTAGGGTAAACCCGATACGGGATAACCCAAGAGATCTCTACGCGCGACCAGCAGTCAGTGACTGTCTGGATTAAGGTACATCATCACATTCATTCACACTCCACTATTAACTTCATTAGTTAGGTAGTCAGTTACAGTTTTAATTATGGAGTACATCACTTATTTGTTGGCTGCCCTGTGGGTCTTACGCATGCCTAGAATGATTCTAGGTAGTATTTATGTTCGAGTTGGAGCTCTAGGGACCGACAATGTCGTGTCCCGTCCCTAAGTGTTTTACTTAGGTTATAACTACATACTTGTAATACTTAGCGTATTAGGTCAGTCAACGATAATTCCAATCACACGTCTCGCATATGTAGTTTTATATAAGTCGATCTATAGTCGACGTAGTATTAGTCCCGTAGGACGCTCGTGCATGAATTAATAATGCAGTAACACAGATATCCATCACACACATAATCACATACATACATCCACACAAGTTATTTATCAAACAAATCCGAGCCCGAGGAATTCCTCAGGACAACTCGGATCAAACCCCTTTACATACCGTACACCGTGTCAAGGTCGCACAGTGTAGACCACTAAGGCTATCGAACGTGCACGTCTGAAGGGCGATCTAGAAATACAAGGAACGCTAAGTGTCAATCCACATGACAGTATGATTCGGTATTTCCGAATAACGTCTGTAATCCTGGTACTACGCCCCCGGATTTTCAACTGTTACTAGTTAAAGTATAGTTATCTTAAAAATTCCTTACTCGTAGTAAGTAGTAGTATTCGGCTCAACAAGGACGTCGGTTTCTATACGAACGTCATAGTTAACGTTTTTAACTTAGGAATTACAGTTTCCAACCCGTAATATTTTGAAACGTTACGCCTTATACAACTTCGTTCGTTCTCGTACATTTTTAATCCAACCGTTATATTGCATGCATAGGTATTTTTATAACCTATAGTTGCATGCATGGTTGTAGTTTATAACCTATGGTTGCATGCATTTCATGCAACGTTAGTTTATAATGCACGATAGATTGTTATTCCTCGGTATACCTTATATTATTCAACTTCTCATTTATGTAACAACTTGTATTCATTTAAACCTTATGACATTATGGTATACAATTATACTTACATGTTAACATTTATCATTGACTACTATATGGTTTGTAAACCATATTATATATGCATATCATTTGCGCCAACATTTATATATGTATACACATTAGTTTCTAATGAAGAATGAAACTTTATATTATGTATATATACTATTCCTTATGCAGGGTTTATTTAACCATTCCAAAATCTTATATTAACCACAGTATTTTGTGTCATTGTATACCATAGTTTATATTTTCATTTCGATATATATATGTGCGCTAGCATGTTAGTCTTTTACAAACTATGCTTTTGACCACATAACATTATTTAGTGTAACACTTATCTTATATTATATAACATGATACTTTATATTTCATTCAACATTACAATGTATAGTTTTTAAACCATATATATATATTTGCCGCAAGGCATACTGTATACAATTATTAATTCTTCCCATAGTTTTCATTAATTACAATTTAAACCACA
>CM041779.1:3245830-3272040 GCA_023374045.1 Limonium bicolor | reverse complement strand
GCTAAAAATGATTGCGAATTGGGATATGCCCCCCTCGAATATTATCAGTATTCAGACACAATTATGATGCTAAATAGCAAATTAGGGATTGTTTTGTGTAGTCTAAGTTGCCAACGTCAAGATAAAAAAATTACAAGAAACGAATAAAACAAATATATTTGTACTAATTAATATGGAGGCTTCACCAGTAAACGTATAAATATATTATCGGTTTTACAAGCTTATAAAAATATGTTTATTTCAATCAATATATTTTTTTTCCATACATACATCTAATTGTCATATAAATATTTTATTCTTTTCCGAGTCCTGATGATCTTCCAAGGCAGGCATTGATACAACAAGTTGGCAGACCATGCGGATGCGGAGAGCTAACTCAATTGACCCAAAAAGTGGAATTCCGCACCGTATTTTTGGATTAATTAAGTTAGTTAATATTCTGGCAAAAAGAATAGTAGCTAATTAGATGAATCTTCACTTACCGGTAGATGTCAGACCTAAATATATTCTCTGACACCACAATCGGACGATAAACTGTAGCCGTATAACTAAATTTAAAGGCATCACTAACCATGTCAGTTTGTTAAAAATAAAAGCCTCTCAATTGATTCTGCTTTGGCCTCCTCCTTAATCTGTATTGTCTTCTTCTGTTTGTTGCATGTTAACCTTTTTCATTGATTACTGGATGGGTAACTTGTTAGCACTTAGGGCATCCGCTCTAAATTAATAAAACAAAAAGATAAAATATGACATGAAGGAGAGAAGTTGTGTGAGAGTTTCTTAACTAAGAATCCCAAAAAATGGGTATCTTAGCAAAAGAAGAGAGATTGTGAGGAGAAGAATAAAATATTATTATTTTGAGAGTGGAATTCACCCTTGTTATTGTGGATGCCCTTAGATACCCAAACTGATAAAGTTTGACTCCGTTTAACCTTGATTTGTAAAAATGTGTCAATAAAAAAAGCCAAAATATTGATCAACTTGAGTCCAATCGGACCAATTCAATTATATCCAAAACCAAAACACTCAAAAATCAAAATCCACCAATTTGAACTTCAATTAATTATACTAAAATGTAATCATATGGGACTTCCGTGATAACTCGAGTGGTTATGATGACTGGTATAAATTATAAAACCCCATGATCGGTAAAGTAGAGTTTAAATCCTCCCACCCATTTGAATGTATGAGATGTCATAATAAAATATAATCCCTCTGTCCAATGGCAAAGTCTTATTTTCTTTTGCACAAGGTTTAAGAAAACCTGAAAAAGTAGAGAGGTCTTTTATATTCAGACACAGTTTTGGGACAAAATGAAAAAGGAAATCGGACACAGCGTTTGGGACGGATGGAGTATAAAATAAGATGGTCAAAAACCCAAACCAACTTGAAGACGATTATACTCAACCCGGACAAACACGATAATTTATCAACATAAACCGATTATTTTGATAATATAAAGAATACATAGTTCACTATACACTGGAGATGAAGTTTTACTTAGTCACAAAACTTTTAAACCAAAATCTTTAGCATTGTCCTCTAGATAAATGTTTTATTACTTTAATAGGAGTTGGTTGTACTTTATAATTGATTCAAGTTATTTTTTTTTAAAACAACGACCATTCTCAAGAAAGATAGATGCTGTGATACAATAACTTAAGCTTAACATATATACCAAATTAGAAGGATTTCCACAGACCCTACTATAACGACCAAAATCAAGCCCATCGCTCCACTATTAATATATGGTTTAGCAAGCAAACGACACCTTGTCTCCACCGCTACCAGAAGTCAAATTCATGCAACAAGTGCACATTAACCCTGACTTCTTCTACACCGACATGCATGAAATTCATCGCTGAAAACAGGAGCTCACAAAACTTCTCCCTCACGAAAGTCATTGATCGGCGCGGGCTATCCCACAATACCGAAGAGTCACTAGAGTAACCCAGCTTCATCTTTAATTCGCCGCCGATCCAAGCAGGGTGAGTATCGAACCCAGGATCTTTGAATCAAAGATATCTCTCCACTCCTTTCACTCCGACTAAGCCGCCGAGACTTGGTAGAGCTTCCGTGCAGTTGCTACATCATTTCCCGCTCCTTCTCGTCCCTCTTCCTCAAATTCTCCTTCTTCTGCAACTGTGGCTGCCATAAGAATCTGCCACGCTCGATCTTTCCGTTGTCACAAATTTCGTCACCACCATAGTATAGATGACGATGATGAAAGCAAAATTGGTGCAGCAGTCGTTAACAAGCTCGTCCTGAGAATGACATGTACGTCCTGCATGCTCAACAACGATTATTAATCCAAACTTGATATCACCCATGCATTCCATACTAACTGGAACCTAATTTCCATCGATATAATCATATAAAGCTTTACAGTTCGTGAGGAAACGACAGTGACCCCCAAATAACCCAATTTAAATATCAACGCCATAATGGAATTTACACAAACGAATTGCAACATGAAACAACATAACCCAACCTGCTTCTTTAACCCAAACTGACATTTTTACCATATCCTCCAAAATAAATTATACATTGTATATCCGCGGGTAGTCCGGTTTTTGGAATGTTAATTCCTGGATAGCATTTCTATAATGGAATTCCGAGAATAAAATATAACATAATTTGGCTGTTATGGTATAAAAATTTAGAATTTGATGGTTTCTTTGTTAGAATAATGATAGAAATAGACTTGAAATAAAATACATAGTTATTAATATATCTTTGATAAGTAACACATTATTATTAGTTATACGTTAAATATAAATTTTAATTATATAAATTAAATTGAGAGTTTGTGAAAATATATTTGATAAACTTGTCATAATTATAAGAACCTAAAAATTAATAAGCTAAATTGACACTATGAATATAAACTTGTAATTATTGAGCATGTAGAATATAAAAGAAAACATTAAACATATTATACATTAGTATGCATATAATATGTATGTGATTAATATAAAGTTATTCATTTACAAAGTGGTCTGGATCTCAAAAGTGAATAAAAAGTTTTATTTTTTTACTAATGATTCAAATTTAATAAAACACTCTACAAGAAAAAATAAAAAAATAACAATGTAAATTTACATACCTTGAAACCTAGTACTGCAGATCAAAGTAAATAAATAAATGGAAAATTTATTCAAAATAAAAAGATAAATCGTAATTATTCACCTAGCAATGAATTTAAAGAAGAACAAATTAACTAGAAAAAGGTATAAGATATAAAGAGGAGATAAATAATTAATTACATTTACATTGGTGAAAACTTTGTAAATATTTGTAGGTAATATGATTACGACGTCTGAAGTCATGAAACTAAACTGACTTTGAAGTATGTGGAGTTTGGAATTTATATATGTGGTCACATAGTGGTTTACTCATTGTCCAAATGTTTTGTCATCTTCTGTTTGCAGTCCCTTCTTACTAGAGCGCTTAAGATATGTGAAGACAAGATGATAAGAGCAGAGACGTTGGTCCTTGAGGGAGATTCCAAAGAGATGATCTGTCAAGCTAGGTATAAGTGGGTTGGGCAACGTCCGTGAAAATGAATGGTTTGACCATGAAAATGGTGGTTTACTCACTGTCCAAATGTTCTCTATATTTTGATGATCAATGGTTTGACCATGAAAATGTATATTGATCGTCTTCTATTTTGTATTGCAATAGAGCATCTTGTTGGTATAAGTGGGTTGGACAGCGTCGGTGAAAATGAATGATGTAGTACGATTTTATTTTATTTTTAAATAAAAGAACAACAGGGGCAACATATATTGCCTCGGTTGATTATATCAACTAGAGCAACCCATAGGCGAGATAATATGATCGCCTCTATTGCTCATAGTGAAAAATGACCATGAGAGGCGACTTATAACTAGTTGCCTCTTTTGTTTATGATCATTGGAGGCGAGTAAAGCAGGCGCCTCTATTGCTTGCAATGGATGACACAGCTAGATCGAATCAACGGAGGTGAGTTTAAAACTTCACCTCAGTAGTTGAGGTGCAACAGAGGCGAGGGGGGCTTGCCTTAGTTGTTTTTGATCAAGGGAGGCGAGTTAGGTTGCCTCTATAGGTAAAATCATGAGAGGCAAAAGTTTATGTCGCCTCCATACTCAACAGAGACAAAATTTTGGAGGCGAACCGGAGGCAACACTTTTCTCACCTTTATAAGTCTACAGAGGCAATTTTCAGATTTACAGAGACAATAAAAATTTCCTCTCTAGATCTTATAGGTAGTAGTGTTAGGGAATGCTATTCCCAAAATAAGACTGGAATATGGCAGTTACAACTACCATACCACTCACCAAAAATCTTGGAATTTAAATTCTTTTAACCAAATAGTATGATTATTTTAATTTTAGAAATTATAATCTTATAACCTCCTACCAAACGACTTGGGGTATGTAAGAATTAATTTCTTGGCTACGCCCTAATGTAGCTATGAATATTTTTGTTTTATTAAAACTGTATTGTTAGTATGTAAAAATTGTACGGATGTGTATATAAAGTTATACATTGAATTCTACTATTACTGAATATTGTACTAGATGTACATACTAATTTTTTAAACTATACGCTAAGCTTACCAAATCTATACTTTTACCGTATACAAATTGTACCACTACAAATGTAGTCAAAAATAACTACATGTCATTATAGCTAAAAGGGTTTTTTTATGGAAAGGAAAACACAATAGTTACCTTTGTGGTGGTTTATTTATAACTTTTAATGATTCATTTACTGATTATCAATTTATAAAACCCCCAAACCTTTCTTGTTGACATTGCTAACTTTATTTATAAATCTTAATTATTATAATTTATGTTTAAACATTAGTAGTACTTGTATTATCTATAAAGATGATCATCTACAACCCTATCATCCACCCGATAAAAGCCTGAAAAACCCGTGTGAAAAGGCTAAAACTATAGGGAATGGTATTCGCTTTGGTTTTTATTCCATCATTTTCTCTTAGCCAACCATAGCCACCATAATTTCAAGTAAATGAGTAGGTTATTTAAATATTTATAAAATAAGAAAATAGGTTAAATATTCAATTATAGTCATTTTATATATATATATATATATAATAATTCAGTTAATTTTAATTAATGATACATATATTTATTTATAAATAAGTTATTTTTAATATGTACTTAAAATAATAATTAAAAAAAACCTTTTAATTATGAGAAACATGTAAGATGTTATATATGTATACATATATGATTTACAATGATTCTTATCTTCTTTCAATTTAACACTATATATTTATATTTAATATAACAAAAAAATTAAACATATTAAATAGTACATATTATGATATTTAAACAATATTTTAAAAATTTTAGATTAAAAACTTTTGCCACAAAATTTTTAGAACATACGAATATGAAATAATGGCTACAATATGTGTACTGAAATTAATTATAGCCATTATTTATTATTTTGTTATCATATACTGTTCAATTTAATCAAAAATATTATTTAACTTTTAAATACTTAATACCATTATATGATTAAATTAAATATTATTTAACTAAATGTGAATTAAAATATTATATTTAATGTCAGAAAATATCTAGAAATATAAACAAGATATTAGCATATAAACTATCTTTAGATATTAAACACCAACTAATGTATGTATTAGATAATCATCTAAATATATTGTAAATACTTTTGAATTATAACATAGTTTTGATATAATTAATTAAGATTTTGATGTATTTTGATTAAATTTTTTATATTTTTAATGTATATAATTAAGATTAAGTTTAATTTATATTATATTTTGTTTAACTATTTATTATGTTTATCAGATTTGAATTAAATTTGTTATCTTATTGAAAATGTATTGTCAAAATTATTTTATCAATTAAACTATTGAACACCTAATTTCAAAGTTATCTTAACCAAACAAAGGAATAGCTTATTCCGCAAACATAATTTAGAAATTATATTTCAAGAATTACAATTCCAGTAACCAAACATGAAAGTCTATTTTGTCAAAAAGGCTTTTCAATTTTGGAATACTAGCAATTGTTATGGACTTTTGCCATATGTTTTAGAACATATTTTGCTTTATGTCTTAAATTGTTGGATTATGTTGTTACATTTTGTTTATGAACGACATTATATATGTTTTTAACATATATGGGTGATCATTATAAGATTTGGAAGCAAAATGATTAGGTGTTATCTGAGTTTTGGGGAGGGTTATGTGACGGACATTGAAATTCCGTCAGCGACGGACGCTTTCATATTGGTGTACCAAAAAATACAGTCCTCAAATCTCAAATTTGTGTGCGTTTGAAAATACAATCAGCAAAGGACCGGGGCTGCTATTTTTTAAATACATGGAGTTTTTTTTTTAGGCATTGATACATGGAGCTTCAAACCACCTAATATTCCATACATAGCTATGTATGTGTGATATGTTTTTATTATGTTTTTTTTTTTACTTTTTCAGTATTTTAAAAACATAATTAGTTATATTCATTATAGAATAATTCAACAACCATATATTACATGATTATATACATGTTATATACAGTTATTGTATAATAGTTTTTTAATCATATAATATTGATTGTTTATACAGGGCAGAGATTATGTGACGGACGTGAATTCTCCGTCGCGTGACAGAACAATATTTTTTTAATTATTATTTTATACAGTAAGGGAAGGGATAATTAATTATAATCTTAAGAATAACTCATCTACAAAACATTTAAATGACTATTATGATTATAATAGTTTTTAATCTTATAAATTATTGTATTATATATATATATAATGGAGAATATTAATTTAAAATATATATATCTTAATCAACTGAATAATTTTCCATCGTTGTACATAAAGGGGTCCACGAGTTCAGATAACGTTTCCACCATATAACGTTTCCACCTTTTTATTTGAACATTTCCACGTTGTTATATATACGTTTTCATGTTTTTATTTAAACGTTTCCCCCCGTTTCTACGATTCCATGATTATATAATGTTTCCATGGCATGATTACATATAAAAATTTCAACTATTATATGAATGTTTCCATGCCGAAATACGTTTCCATGATTTATATGTAAATGTTTACACGCCATGATTACATATATACGTTTACACAATTATATATTACATGCCACAATTAAATATAACGTTTCTACGACACATTTCCACGCCATAATCATGTATAACGTTTCCGCCGTTATGCATAAGCGTATCCACAAGTTTATATAAACGTTTCCCTGTTTTTATATAAATGTTTCCTTGTTTTTATATAAACGTTTCCATGTTTTTATATAAACGTTTTCATGTTTCTATGATTCCATTATTATATATAAACGGCGAAAATGATATATAACACTTAAGCTCCATCTTTCATAAAACAATGGTTGAAAAGATTATAGAATGTTGTTTACATCTAATTATCAGTGGAAACATTTATAAATTATTGTGATACGTAAAACTCAAGGTATAATGAATACGAAAAATTGACTCCAACAACTTAGTTTATAAAAACACTAAGCTAGTATTATTATACACAATGTACGATAAGAACAACCAAAGGAAATGATATATAACAGTTAGTGTCACTTTTTTAAAAAATTAGTGATGGAAACGATTATAGGAGGTTGTGTACATGTTTCTAATCATTCGTGGAAACGTTTATAAATTATCGTGGATACATAAAAACTAAGGTTAATGAATACGTAATATCGACTCCAATTACTCAATTTATTGTTTCCAAAATAACCTTTAGGTTCATCAATCAGTTAAGCTTTGTAGAAAGATAAATGGTAAAAAAATATATTCTTAATTTCTTATACACAATGATGCGATAAGAACGACCAAAGGAAACGATATACAATCTCATAATTGAACATGTACATTCTCACATTTGAACATGTACATCGTCACATTAAAACATGTAAATTCTCACATTAAAATATGTACATCCTCACATTAAAGTATAGAACGACTTCCAAATAGATTACCCTAACCCCACACACCCTAAAACCCACCCTAGGAAAGCTAAAAAACGTCGAAGGCATTTTTAGGGTTTGTAGTGGCGGGTTTAGGGTCTAACGACCCTAAGCCCGCTACCACAAACCCTAAAAACCTGTCGAGTTAGTTGCTACAATGTAAAGTATAGAACGGCTTCCAAATAGATTACCCTACCCCCCCCCCCCCCAAACACCCCAAATCCCACCTAGGAAAGCTAAAAAACATCAAAGGCATTTTTAGGGTTTGTAGTCAACCCTAAACCCGCCACTACAAACCCCAAAAACCTGTTGAGTTAGTTGCTACAATATAAAGTACAGAACAAATTCCAAATAATTACTATACCCTACCCCCCAAAACACCCCAAAACCCACCCTAGAAAAGCTAAAAACGTCGAAGGCATTTTTAGGGTTTGTAGTGGCGGGTTTAGGGTCTAACGACCCTAAGCCCGCTACCACAAACCCTAAAAACCTATCGAGTTAGTTGCTACAATGTAAAGTATAGAACGACTTCCAAATAGATTACCCTACCCCCAAAAACCCCAAATCCCACCCTAGGAAAGCTAAAAAACATCAAAGGCATTTTTAGGGTTTGTAGTCAACCCTAAACCCGCCACTACAAACCCTAAAAATTTGTTGAGTTGGTTGCTACAATATAAAGTACAGAACAAATTCCAAATAGATTACCCTACCCCCCAAAACATACCCTAGAGAAGCTAAAAACATCGAAGGCATTTTTAGGGTTTGTAGTGACGGGTTTAGGGTCTAACGACCCTAAGCCCGCTACCACAAACCCTAAAAACCTGTCGAGTTAGTTGCTACAATGTAAAGTATAGAACGACTTCCAAATAGATTACCCTACCCCCCAAAACCCACCCTACGAAAGCTAAAAAACATCAAAGACATTTTTAGGGTTTGTAGTCAACCCTAAACCCGCCACTACAAACCCCAAAAATCTATTAAGTTGGTTGCTACAATATAAAGTACAGAACAAATTCCAAATAGATTACCCTACCCCCCAAAACACCCCAAAACCCACCCTAGGAAAGCTAAAAACGTCGAAGGCATTTTTAGGGTTTGTAGTGGCCGGTTTAGGGTCTTACGACCCTAAACCCGCTACCACAAACCCTAAAAACCTGTCGAGTTAGTTGTTACAATATAAAGTACAGAACAAATTCCAAATAGATTACCCTAAACCTAGACATAACCTAGCAATGTTAAATCTCTCAAGATGTATACAATATTGTTAAATTTTTTAATAATAGTATTTATTATATATCTTTTAAGTAGTTGTATCAATTATATTAACTTGTTATTACTATATTTAGTGATATTATTATAGTGTTGTTTTTACTATATTGTTTACATTGTAAACTATATAATACCACATGTATCTCTACATATTGATTTTTAGCTTTGTGATTTATCGCATCGTATGTGACATTTATCTACAACCTAATTTTATTAAGTAGTTATGATTAATTAGTACCTAGATTTAAAATTATTTCAATGGTTAATGGTTTTTAGTTTTTCTTATGGTTTGAATCTCTTCATATTATTTTACTTAGTTTTTATAGGTTATTTTTTAGACTTTTGATTTATTATTTATTCTATTATAATTTTAGTAAAATTGTTAAAGTTTAGGGTGTAAGGTACAAGGACTTTAACAATATACTATGTAGATTTTCTTTCATATTTGAATTTAAGATTATATATAAGTTTTGGTTTATTCTAACTTTTGTTGGTATTTTATAATTTAAAATTAATGTCATATTTTATGAATTTTCTACAACTTAATACCATTTTAATGATTTAAATTTTTACAAATTATAAAAGTATATTCTTTAATTGCTTATCATACTTTTTATACTCACATATGTCATTATCCTCTAATATAAATATACACACTAACACCAAACATAGATTAACTGTTAAAATAATCTCAACCCCAACTTTATTTTTTATTCAACTAAAAAGACTACATTTATGTTGATAAAAAAAACAACATTTACACATTTAAAAAGTAAGCACGATCAGGAGGATGTCAAACGATACAGTATTCCTCCATCAGATTATAATAATCATTGTGATTATGGTGATGTGGTGGGGAATCAGTCCGTCAGCGACGGAAGATTGTTGTCCGTCACCAAATCCTGAGCGCTGAGTTTTATATTGATATTGAATGAAAAAGTACAATTTTCTAAAAATAAAAACAGGGTGATTCTCTTGTGTTCCAAATCAAACAACAATAAAGGAAACAAAGAGGAATTCTATTTCATTTCCAAGTCAGAACTAAACAATTTTTTTTATTGAAAGCAATCCCTTTCCTTTCATCTTTATTTCCCTTTGATTATTTCATTCTGTTTCCGTGTAAAATGAACACACCCTACAAACTTAAAACGGTAATGTGCATTTGAGAGCAGTTGGTTATTGTTTATTGATTATTATTTTTATGAGAAGGTATTTTGGTTGATGATTAATGGAACACAAACTCCTACTAGATTTCAATCATCGATGACTATTGATATTTCCCTTAGAAAGAGATAAGAGCATACAAACATATAAGAAATAATAAATAAAAACAATTAACTTCAAAATAAGGTAGTGAACGGATCTAAGTTTTGGGGAGGAGATATTTGGAGCGTGTATGTTTTCGATAGGGTTACATATTTTCCTTGGTTAAAAAAAAAAATAGGGTTACAAAATAACAGAATGAAAACTAATTCCTATATCCTAAAGCTGTGTTTCTCCGCGGTAGTTCTTTATTTCTCATCACTTTCTAAAACAACATCTTCTAACTGACGATATACCTCATCTCCCAAAATATTTTAATAAAACCCTGATTAAGCTGTACTCTATTATCTATTAATAGGAGACGGAAAAAACAATTACTATCTCCGGTCTTTGAGGTTTATCTTAATTTGGGGATCTATCCAGTATGTTTGTGGCCAGCTATTCTGTTATCAGCTTACCTGCGGAAATTAAGTAAAGGTGAAAAAATGGGTCTCAAATTATGTTCCAAGTGGGTACGACGCTAAAATAACTGGAAGGAACACCAGCCCACAGACGGACCCGATGTGCAAGTATACTCAAAATTCTATTTCAGGTTCTTGCGTAAACTAAACATGCTTTAACTGCATATTGAGCATCTTGGATCTTCTTGGAAATGTGCCGAGCTAATAGAGAATAAATGAAGAAGGTCAAGGTACCGCACCACTACAGTCTACAAGATACTCAACATGCAACAGAAAGATGTAAGAAGAAAAGATCATGAAGCAATCAGACTAGTAAGAAATCATCTTTACAAAATAGGCTATGCCTGATAATCATTAGACAGTAATGTTATCTTCTGCCAAGCAACTCCTGATACGAGTACCAACTTGGTATCAAGATCGCCATATTTCCATCCAAACACTAGAAATTACGCACCCAAAAAGAGGCCCTATACGAGGAAGCAAGCTTAATATATACAGAGATCCCCAGAAAACCTCCCAGTACACTGTTCATGCTGGCATTGCATTGGTCAGCTTTTGACATCTAACAAAAAACCTAGTCACTATCGCCTACGGTGTTTTTATACAAGGAAAATTCCAGATCAGTTCGAGTCAACCTAGATAATAAAAAGTTAGCCAAAAGATGAATACTTAGTTACCTTTATACATCAGCTCAAAATAAAAGTTGAATTTAAGGGGTTCTTTTCTTTACCCAGCTGACGATCTGAACTGCGTATATTTCTTAAACCGAGAGAAGAATTTGGCATCCCACTTGTCTACACTGGCATCATGAGCGCTATGCCAACTGCACAAAAGAGGGGGCATCGGGGATTCTTCCAGCATATGGAGCTGCAAAGAGCAGTAAAACACACGGATATCACTACAAGGAGAACAGTGTCAAAGGAAATAAGTAGCATAAACAATTCGTACCGCTATGTAATGGTTCCCGCGATCTAGGAAAGCGACTGTAACGACACGGTCTGGAGGTTTCACACCACTCGAAGCAGTCAACGGCATGAAGGTAAGTGACCGGGACTTGGATAGGCACACAAATGCAATGTTGTATCGCGTAGCAACAGCATATCCAATATCAGGCATCGACATCCAGTGTGGGCGAGGAGCTGGTCCTTGCCAGTGGGCGATACCATTCAGCACAGTTTGTACATTCTCACAACAAAACACCTTGGCATACAACTCTCGCCGTGAGCAGACCTCATGAAACAGATCCCGTCGCACCAACGGCCACTTCTCTGCATCCAACAATAATATCTTAGCAATCGCTCTGTACCCGCAGTTTCCATCTCCTAGGACATCATCCCAGCTATCAACATATGGCACCATAAATGATGGAATGTCATCAATAAATGGAGGTAAAGGTTTTTCTGAGGAATCTAATGAACCAGCAGTATGTTGCTCGTCACTGTCATTAGATTTTGGAGAAAATTGCTCATACTCATGTGACAATCCAACTGAGTGAAATTTGGGTGCAAGTCTTCATAGCCCTCTTTAATTGGTTGACCTCTAGTCATACAAATAGGTTTCTGGAGATCTTCGTGAGTCATTGAGGTGGTTGCCTCCTCCTTAACTAACCTGTGCATCTCATTGGCCAGTCTCTTTTGTTCTTCAAGAGGTTTAGTTAACACTTCTTGCAAAAGACTTTGCCATACAGCCATAGGATCAAAATCCTGATCGCTCTCCCACACTGTGACTATTGTCCAGAACGGATTGACAGCAGACACTGGAATACTCTGATCATTTGCAATGATATGATACAACTCATGTGCACAAGGAAGACCATGTGTGTACCTCAAATAACATCCACAAGTCATACCATCAGAACCAATTTCTTTGGCTCGTTTGCACTCACTCTCAATCAACTTTAAGGCCCCACACGGGACACGACCTATCAAGTCGCCATATAGTTTCGAGAGAGCAAAAGAAGGAAAAGTTGTTGGAGATCGTTCAAGCTCAGTTTTAATGTCCATCAATTGCAACTCAATCAGTATATCAATATCACGCCACATTGCCCATGAAATTCGTTTTGATGGGTCTAGATATCGCTTCAGCCTCGCATAAGCACCTTTCACCCTGTTAATGTATATGATAAATATTTCGGAAATCCAATTATCATCTAATACAGGACAGAAAGAAAAAAAACAGTACTTGACCTACCTGTCAGTCAAATGTGCGCCAAAATGTAATGTCTGATCTGTCCAAGCAGAGACAATCTTCTCCTTGTAAGGAATTAACCATGTGTCCTTGACATATGACAAAACTTGAGGAAATTCTTTGTAGTCTTGTTCCAAAATAAACAAGAAGTCACTATATTGCTGTTCATTTTGTGCTTCTACCAGAGCTTTCCATCTACTAATGAACGACTCGGCAACAGTCTCTCCACTCAACTGGATGCAATTTAATTCAACATCCTTCAGAATATGTTTTCTGCATAACAGATGAGTAGACTCGGGAAATACATTTTCCACTGTCTTCATTAAAGCCAAGTCACTGCATGTCACAATTGCTACAGGCAGCCGTGATGACTCAAAAAAACTTCTGATGTTTTGAAGTGCCCATGCATAGCTGTCTTCCTGCTGGCACTTCAAGTAAGCAAATGCAACTGGGAAATTCTGATCTGTCGATGCGACTCCATAAACTTCCAAGAAAGGCATATCATGTTTCCTTGACTTGTACGCACAATCCATTATCAAAACATAAGGAAAAGCACGCAATAAGTCAACAGACTTAGGGTGCGCAAAAAGCAATTCGCTAATCAGGTTTGTTTCTGATTCTCTTCGGTGAAACTGATGGTATCGATGATCGTTTATCGAGTTGAGATGTTGCTGCAATATCAGTCGACCACTTGCATCCAAGGTCTTTAACTTTTGCCGGGCATTATAGATATGAGTCATTGTACTATTAGTCTTCTCATTAGCACCTTTCATCTGCATTAGAATTTCTTTTGGTTTCACATCCTTTTTAGTCAAATCTGTAATCAGTTTCAGCTCAGCTTCAGTTAATCTAGCCATATAAGAATGACCCTCAGGAGGTATAAGTTCATGATTGTGACTTTCATTCTGAACATGCAAAACCCAACTACCAGAAGACAATTCACTTCCACGAAGCGAAAATGGGCATTGACACTTCTTGCTCCCAGTTCTTCGCTCACTACCCATGTTGCCTTTCCTTTTACATCTGCGTTTGCCACCTCTTTCACAACCTAACCATACAGTGCCTCTTCCAGGACCAATTCCTTGGATTGAACTCTTAATAATGATAGCCATACTGTTCTCTCTACCAGTATTTCTTACCCAACTAATAAGCTCATCACGGGTGTCAAATACTTGGCTTGGGAAAAGCTTTCCATAGTTGGTGTTATTATCTGAAGAACCTTCCTTATCTCTAGCATCCTGTAATGACAAATTACATAGCTGAACTGAGCACTAACCAATTTCAACTATAGAGGTGGATGTCATCCACACAGATGTACAAGGCACAGGCAAATGCATGTAGAAAAATACAAAAGTACATAAGCATCATGGAAGTCATAAAGTGCTAGCTAACCTAAGAGACAGGTTAAATTGGTTAGAAACACAGTATCAAGAGTCATATGCATTGCTTGGAGAGGCATTTGAAATAGGGAGAGCCATCCTACCATGTAGCTCGAAAGACTTTGAGAAAACATGCCAATTGTGAATTGAGACGCAATGCTTCCTTTAACAACTATTCTGACATGTTTTGTAGCCAAAGACGGAAAGGGGAGATTGTAATTACTTTTCATCAAATTAGCAGCTTCACGATGTATTACAAGACACTCAAAGGTCAAGAATTGATCTTGCTTATGTCAAACTCATGTACAATGTCCAACTCCTTCAAACGCCATATGCAATTCCTTTATATTGCTTCAAGGTCAGTACTCATCCGTGAGAATCCTTCTACTCAGACATGCTCAGTTTGATAGTAAAGTATTAATTAAGAATCAGATCAAGACATGATATCACCAGCCTAAGCATTTATTCCTCATCAACCTCTTCAGTCGCCATCAACAAAAACTGCTAAGCAATATCTTTATTCCTTCATCTGTAAAGTAAACTCTACTAATCTATAATAACAACCCAATCCAGACCTCTACACATCCACGGAATAACAAATAGCAAAAGACTGGCTCATCAAAACGGCAGAATCTGAAAATTAATGAACCACATGATGCCAGAATGGCTCATCATTTGCTTTGAAACTGAAAATACCAAGGCATTCCCCAAATACAACCAAAACTCTCCATTGCCACATTCCATAAAACCTGAACAAATGCACAAGCAGGTCTAGAGTAAAAAATGCTAAGAACCTGCGAAGAACTAGAGTTTTGCTCCTGACAAGCAGCCTTGCCTGCCGAGGGCAGATGCTTTCCATTGGCCATGCCAGCAGCAGAAGCGGGCCCTTTGGGGTTGATCTTGGCATCCTGTTCATTTGCCTTGATCGCTGCTACATAAAACCACACCAGACGTCAAACCCTATAAAAGCGGATACCTTTTCCTTCCGTGCGTGTGGCAATGCAGGAGAAACAAAAAAACTTGTATTACGGGATATCTGCACTGCAGTCAGACCTGCAGGTACAGGTGCATCACTGCAAGTCGTTGTTGGCTGACCGGGGCAAATGTCTGTCTCACGGTATTCATTTCCCTGTTGACAGTTGCCCACTGTGCTCGCAGAAGTAAACTTGCCTTCTGCAGGAGATGAATTCCCCTTTGCCGCCTGTATGTAAGGAAACCACAAGAAAACAAAAGAAAAAAAAAAAAACAAGCTCCACATCGATAGAAGGGCAAAAAGAATTGAGAAAAACCGGCGAACAAAAAGAAACCTTAACAAGTTAGGACTTAGGAGAGAGGCACGGAACAGGGGAGACAAGTGATGAGAGAAGACGGGAGAAAATCAAAACCTTTTGACGTTTGGAGGAGCGAACAGGGGATTTGAGAGGGCGCTTAGGGGTGGAAGAACCACGCCGGGGATCCATCATTGCTACGAATTCACCTATTCTGATAACCAGGTCCAAGAAGAGACAAAATGATGAAGGTGGGAAAACGAAGAAATCTGGACACGTATAGTGATAAGGGCACCGGTGCAGAACGTGTTTTGGACAATACTCGGAGGACAAAAAACTAATATCATATCTGACCAAAAAAAAAACTAATATCATACTTGTATGATGTTTACTTACATTCCCGAACATTCTTCATAATTAATTTGAACAACCATCATATAAAGTTGAATAACTTTTACAATAACACATGAAACTTTTATATCAATATAAACAATCAATACAAAAACTTGAACAACATTTGAATTTAAAATGAACGGTTGTAAGATGCTCACCGTACAACTGGTTGTACAATAGAATTTGCCCTAGTAACACAAATCTGGAAAAAGAAAAAATCTAAACTAATAAATCTCTAAGCAAGGTTTAGAGCATAAAGTTGACATAAATGATTCCGGTGTAAATGTCATATTTTGACGTACTTCTTTTTATCTGTTTGTTTATAGTATATTTGTACGTCACATTTATTACACATTTATGTTGTTTGTGTTTTTTCACATTACCATAAATATTTTTTAATGTCAATTAATCACTACAAAAAAAACGCCAATTACTGACACACAAGAAGTGTCAGAAAATCCCTAAAAAGTGTCACTATAGGACATACAAGGATTTACCGACACATAAAAAAAGTGTCAGTAGCACCATAGTTACTATACACTAGTGGAACGCGAGGCTTTAATGACGGTGGTTTAATCACGGTTTAAACAGACACCGTGATTAATAGGAAGGCCGAAATTTATTAGCGACGATGATTGATTAACCCGTAATCAATAATCGATCGGAGGTTGGCGCGCCTTTTTTAGGAGGGACTTTAGATGACGGTTTTTAGTAAACCGTAATCTAAAGTCCCGTGTTGACGCGCGCTTTACGGTCAACGGACTTTAGATTACGGTTTTACTAAAAACCGTCATCTAATTCTAAAGTGTCTCTCCTAAAAAAGGCTGCCAACCTCGTCAACGACGTCGTTTTGACCTGACGAAAAAAATTTCCCGTATTATTTGATTTATTCGACTCCGCGCGTAATCTAAATTACAGTTAACGACGTCGTTTTAGCAGTGTATTTTAGATCAATAAAAACTTTATATTAATGTGTTACCTATGTTTGAAACCCAACATATGGCAAATAATTATCGCGCTATTTTTTTAATTTCGTTACACTTTAGATTACATTTAACGACGTCGTTTTATCAGTGTATTTTAGATTAATAAAAACTTTATATTAATGTGTTACCTATGTTTGAAACCCAACATATGCCAAATAATTATCGCGCTTTTTTTTTAATTTCGTTACACTATAGATTACGGTTTTTGTGAGAACCGTCATGTAAAGTGTGACTTTAGTTTACGGTTTACATGTAAACCGTAATCTAAAGTCCATTTAAACATTTGCCTACACTCACTCTGCACACACTACTCACAGTAACTCTTCTTCTCTTTCGCGCTATCTTCCTCACTGAAATTGCTCCTCTCTCCCATCACCTTGCTAACGGCCATCGCCGCCGTCGCTCCCACCACCTTTGTCACTCCCATCGCCGCCGGTCACCACCCATCTACCACTGGTCTCACCGTCGACGTCTCTATCGCGTATTGGGTATGCGATCGCGATTGATTGTCGTTTTTTTCTAACTTTGTTCATATACATGCATTTCGATTGCAAGTTCTAACCTCGTTTGTATCGAATCCTGAGAGTGTAATGGCAAATGTTCTAACCTTGTTCATATATTTGTGCCCAGATTCACAGTTAATTGCGACCTAGTTCGTGGGCTGATTTCTACACTACTTGCCCACTTCGGTGCTTAGTTACGGTAACTTTGCAAACCAATCTGTAAACTGCTGTATTTATTTGTTCTTAGCATTTAGTATTACAATTAATACATAATAGTGTAGTTTTAAAAATGCTACTACTTAAAACTGCCACAGGAAAGAAAGTAAGTTCAAGTATATTACCGATTCCTGAAAAATGAATGGTACAGAACTGTAGCATATCTCAGTTTCATGAATGGAACAGAACTGTAACAAGTTGTTTGAGTTTTGGTCTGGATTTAAAAGCTTAATGGAATATTTAAGTAACTGGGTAAGGAGTTAGGAGAAGTATAATCAGTTGAAAGGAAAAAAAACAGACAGGGAAGAAAGCAAGAACACAACTCAGTTTCTGTTTTGATTTCAGTTTGGATTTCAGCTTCAGTTTCGTATCAGATCAGGTTCTGACTAATTCTGCATCTGTAACAAAGTTGCCTTGGGTTTAGTTGAGTTAGAAACTTTATAACACACCAAATTGACAGGATCGACAGTTTAGAAAGGTTTGAGAATTCAAACACGTGAACAAACAGAGAGGAGTCATACACCAGTCTCTGTCTGTCTGTTTCTTTTCTTTCAGTTTCTATTTCTGTTTGAGTTCTGTGTGAATCTGTTCAGTAGAGGCAACAGAAAGATGTTGTCGTTTTTCTGTTTCTGTAAACTAAATACATCAGTGAAGATAAGTTTATGTATGTTACCAGTTCTAGATGGTGCGTGCGAATTTGACTTTGATAAAACTGATTTGGAGACGTTAGAAATATAGGGGAGATGCTGTCGATTTTTTTCCGCGGTTTAGCTAGCATTTAACCTTGATTTTTTGATGAATTCTAATGTTGTCGTTTTTCATTTATGCATCAGGACTACGACTTTATTTAGGCTTCCGACCTCAACCGTCTTAGCATCGGCTAATCGTCTACCAGAGGTAAGATTTATATATATACATATAATATTTGACAAACTACCAAACATAGTTATCCGCCCAAGATATACCTAATAGAGGTATATCTTCGGCAGTCCCTGTCGGGACTGTCCACGATTGTTAAATCACACACCTAGGGTGTGAATGTGCTTTTAATATGTACTTTATTGATTATTTCAGCAGTATCTCTTTATTGTTCTTCGAATGCATATATTATTGATTAATATCATAATATCGTGCATTTGAAGAACTGTAGGGAGATGCTGCCGAAATTTTCAATAAATTACATATTAAAAACACGTTCACCGGTGGGATTTAATACTCATGGATGGATTTAGGTTGATAAGATACAAAAGTGTAAAGACTCTGTCACGGGTGACGGTATGAAATGGCTGCCTTCATATAAATAGCTAGAAGGAGATGGAACGTTCGTGGATTTACAGCGGAAATTTGGACGACAAGTTTTTAGAAGGAGTTGATAAGTTATGCACGGTGTTGGCGAACAATCTGAAACCTACAGACAAGGGATACATATTTTGTCCGTGTATCGACTGCCAAAACAATCTGAGATATCGCGGCGTTGAAACAATTAAGGAACATCTGATCCGCCGCGGTTTTACAAAAGATTTCCAAGACATAATCCGATGGCATGGTCAGAGTGCGTTCGATGTTATTAAGCCTGACGAAGGGGATAATGGTCAGGCAAACACAGAAACAGAACTTGGAGATGATACAGTTGCTGGTGATCCAGAAGACGTTACAGCGAACGTTGTGCCAGATTTCTGGGATGATGACATTGAGACTATGCTTGAAGATGTGGAACGACATTACTCTAACACGCCAGACAAGCATGAAAATTTGTTGGATTCATCCAAAACACCGTTGTACCCCGGGTGTGACCCTACAAAGTTAAGCAAGTTGAGTGTCGTCCTCAAGCTATTCAACTTGAAAGCGAAACATGGCTGGAGCGACGTAAGTTTCACTGACCTCCTGGAACTATTGAAATACGTTCTTCCGGTGGACAACGTTTTACCAACGACTACGTACTCAGCCAAAAAAATGATGTGCCCAATGGGTATGGGGTACCAGAAAATTCATGCTTGTCCAAATGGTTGCATGCTGTTTTGGAAATCGGATGAATTTGCTGAAAGCTGTTCAGCATGTGGAGCGTCACGGTATAAGAAACAACAAACTCACATCAGCGGTAGTAAGAAAGGTTCACCAGCTAAGGTATTGTGGTACCTGCCCATCATTCCAAGGTTCAGACGTTTGTTCTCCATTGAGAAAGACGCAGAGAATCTTCGGTGGCATTCAGTTCACAGGAAAAAGGATGGCAGATTGAGACATCCCGCTGATGCACCACAGTGGAGAAACATAGACGTAAAATTTCCTGAGTTTGGTAACGAACCGAGAAACCTAAGGCTAGGCTTGTGCACGGATGGGATGAACCCTTACGGTACTTTGAGTAGCATACACAGTACCTGGCCTGTGCTTTTGGTTATTTACAATCTACCGCCGTGGTTATGCATGAAACCAAGACACATCTTGTTGTCTTTGTTAATATCTGGTCCAAAGCAACCGGGCAACAAAATTGACGTATTCCTACAACCTTTGATAGAGGATCTACAACTCTTGTGGAATGAAGGGGCTACGGTTTACGACTCATTCAGTAAAGAGGACTTCAATTTGCGTGCTATGTTGTACTGCACAATCAATGATTTCCCCGCCTATGGTAATCTTTCAGGCTATTCAATCAAGGGGGCGTTGGCGTGTCCGATTTGTGGTGAAAACACTTGTAGCATTCGCTTGAAACATAGTGGGAAAACCGTGTATATGGGCCACCGAAAAATGCTTCCAAAAGGACATAAGTATCGAAAGATGGCGAAAGAGTTCGATGGGAAAACTGATCACAGCATGGCGCGCCAGCCTTTGACAGGTACAGAGATTTACAAAAAGTTGGATAATATTGTGAACAACTTCGGGCCGCCAACCAAAAGTGGTGAAAAAAGTGTCTGGAAAAAGAAATCAATATTTTGGGAACTACAGTACTGGCAGCATCTGGAGGTTAGACATTGTATCGATGGGATGCATGTCGAGAAGAACGTGGGTGAAAGTTTCACTAGCACCCTTTTGAACATAAAAGGAAAGACAAAGGATCATTTGAAAGGAAGAAAAGATTTAATTGAGTTGGGCATACGCACAGAGCTTGGCCCGCAAGAACGTGGAAAACGCACATTCTTGCCTCCTGCCTGTCACACTCTGTCTAAAGAAGAGAAACATAGTCTATGCAGTACCCTTTACAACATCAAGGTGCCATCAGGTTACTCCTCAAACATAAGAAACCTAGTGTCCATGACAGATTTCAAATTAGTAGGAATGAAATCTCACGATTATCATGTCCTACTTCAAGAATTTTTGCCAATTGCACTACGTGGGATCTTGCCGGATGCTGTCAGACACACAATCACAAACGTCAGTGTCTTCCTCAAATCCATTTCGTCTAAGGTTCTTGATGTGGACACTCTGTCTAAATTACAAAAGGATCTTATTGTGACAATGTGCCAGCTGGAGATGTATTTTCCTCCATCGTTCTTCGACATAATGATACATCTCCTCGTGCATCTTGTAAGAGAGATTCTGATGTGTGGTCCTTTGTACCTTCGCTACATGTATCCGTTCGAAAGGTACATGGGTGTCCTGAAGAAGAAAATGAAGAACCGTCGTCACCCAGAGGGTAGTATTATAGAGGGCACTATCACAGAGGAAGTTGTAGACTTCTGCACCAATTACCTAGAAGGTGTCGATACCATTGGACTTCCACGTTCTAGACACGAGGGCAGATTGAAGGGTGTTGGCACGGTTGGAAGGAAACTGAAAAGAATTGACATAGACACTCTTAACAAAGCTCATTTAGTTGTGCTAAGTCATCTTGAAGATGTTGAACCATACTTTGATGAACACTTGTGTGTTTTAAGAGCACAATATCCAAACATGAGTGACGTCAGACTACAAAATGAGCAGAATAGGACATTTGTCCGATGGTTCAAAGAGAGAGTGTTGTCCGATCAGTCCACGAATGTGCCTGAACTGATTAAAGTAGTTGCATTTGGACCAAATCTGGATGTAATTTCTTATGAGGGGTACGATGTCAACGGATTCACCTTTTTCACAGAACGTCAGGATCAGAAGTCAACGAATCAAAACAGTGGTGTAGAGCTTGAAGCTTATCAAAACTTATATGACGTCGGTGTCGTGGGTCATAGTCCTGTCTCAGTACAACAATCATATTTCGGTGTTATACAAGACATCTGGGTATTGGACTACAACAGCTACGAAATGTGTGTTTTCCGCTGTAACTGGGTTAACAACATTCATGGCTACCGTGAGGAGGAGCATGGTATGAAACTGGTTGATCTGTCTAGAGCTACTCCCACGGTTGAGCCATTCGTTGTTGGGACGAAGGTTAAGCAGATATTTTATGTAACTGATCCCTGTAATCCTAGATGGTCTGTTGTGCTTAAAGGGAGAAGAGGAATAGTTGGTGTGGATGGTGTGGTTGATGAGGATGAGTATGATGCAGAAGATGAACCTCCAACTGTTCCTATTTCATTGGAAGAGGCTGAGGTCACAGGTCATCGTGAGTATATACGATCAGACCATAACGAGGGAATGTGGGTTGAGAGATAATGGTGTATGTAAGTTATTACTATAAAAATTTATATGAAATTACCACTCTTTTATTTATTGCTTGTTTATGACCATTATGAAATGCTTAATTTAATTCAAATTGTATTTCAATCCTTGCAGGCATGGCTGATCAGGACATGGCTGATGCAGAGTTCGATTTATTTTGTCGTGAGGATGAGGAAAATGAGCAGCGAATGGTACCGGTCCCATCTACATCTGCCGCTGCTGCTGTTGCCCCATCCACATCTGCCGCTGCTACTGTTGGCCCTTCCATGAGTGCACCTTCTACGAGTGCTACTCAGAGACCCAGAGGTAGAGGTCCGACCCGTGGGTTGAAACTGCAGAAAGAGGATCAGATTAGTCTTCTGTGGGACCAGTATGGGAGGTATGGTGGGGGCAGCAGGTCAGAGTTCGGTAGTATGCTAGGGACTCTGGCCAGATCACATTGCTGCATCAACCACACATGGAAACAAGTCCCGCAAGAAGTAAAGGAGACCATCTGGAAGAAGGTGCAAGAACGGTACAAGATCCCAGAAGAAGTGAAGAAGACCGTTCTTTCTTTGGTGTCCGGCAAAGCTAAATCATTCCGCCACTATTTGGTTGAGCATTGGATCAACAGGGTGCCCCCACGTGAGCCTCCGCCGTATGTTGTGTACAACGGCATGATCACTGAAGAGGAGTGGAAGGAGTTCGTTGAGCGGCACGCCACCCCCGAGTTCAGGGTATGTTTGTGTGTACTCTTTTCTTAATTAATGCTCATAATGCTTTATCCCTGATTTTCTAATTAATTTCCTGTTGTACTTTCTTAACAGCAAGTACAAGAACAAGCACGGCAAAACCGTGAAGCTAATCTCTACCCCCACACCATGGGACGAAGGGGATATGTGGGCAGCCTCGAGGGATGGAAAGAAGCTGGTTTGCTGACACGGAGGAACGAGGATGGAAGTGAATGCCCGATCGAGGATGTCTCTGAGGCGAGGAGGGTGCAGATGTACATACTGGGACGCCAGAAAACGACCAGCGAAGGTCAGAGGATATTTCCTAATGCTGCGATGGAACAACTGGCTAACCAAATTGTAAGTATTTGAAAGTAGCTGTTAAATAATTTACTTATATACTCAAGTGTTTGTTGATCTTAAATTTAGTGTTAACTTCTTTGAAAATTGGACAGTACGAAGCGGCACAGAGAGGAGAAGTAGACTTACACGCTCCTCCTTCTCAAGACGACGCGCTCAATCAAATGCTTGGGAAGAAGGATCACCCGGGGCGTGTTAGAGGATTTGGGGGAGAAGTACGTCAGAGAACGTATTCCCGCCATCTGCTAGGAAGGGTCAGATGAGTGCTGCTGAAGTCGAGGCGATGGTAGAGCGTAAGTTCGCTGCTGAGCGCCAAGCTAATGACGAGAAACAGGCTGCTGAGCGCCGGGCTATCGAGGAGAGGCTGCAGGAAGCGTTGAATGCGATTGCACATGCGACTACTCAGCAGCAGCAGCTAGATCCTCCTCGACTATCTTCCTCGTCTAGTTGTGCTCCGGCCGCTGACCCGTACCCGTTTGCCAACATCCAGGTTAACTTTGTTTAACTATTTTTCTCCTAAAATAAAGTTATTTAAATAGTATTAGATTGGACTCACTTATTTATTTCACGTATTATCTCTGTTTATTAAAGGAGCAAAAAAAATGTCGTCTCCAAATACCATTAGACGGGCACCCTGTAGATGCGGCCTACGGGACGGTGTTGCCATCAGGTCCACTCACGCTCATCAGTTTCGTACGTCTACCCCCATTCTACGCGCGTGTGACCTTGGACCTGATAGTTGATGGATTTGAGCATGCATACCTTCCGATGGCGTTTGACAACAAATGCACGCTGATCGAAGCGAAGGGAGACATATTGCCCTGGCCAGCATGTTATATTGTTGTCACCGATGAGGTAAGACTGTTTGACAACCATTTAGTATCTAATAAAATGCATTATTTAGCATTAAGTATCTAATCTAATCTATTATAGATCCCTGAGCTTCCTCGCCGCGTAACCCGGCCCAGACTAGAAGAGACCAGCGCGCCGGCGAATCCTGAGATCCCTGAGCTTCCTCGCCGCGTATCCCGGCCCAGAGAAGAAGAGATCTGCGCGCCGGCGAATCCTGTCAGAAGTACAAGGGTATGTTCTAGATAATTGTTTAATGTTACTATAATAATCAATTAGTAATTATCTTTACATTGATGCTTTACTGTTTGTGTGTGAAGGGTAAGAATCCAGTGAGTCGGGGTGCGAAAGGTAAGAATCCAGCGCCCGTCCGGGGTCGCACCAGGACTTCTGAGGCGCCTAAAAATAAGCTCACACTGCCACAAAAACTTGTTAATGTTTTGGGGCCCAAGCAGATGAATCTCTACGACAAGATCATGTTGAAGTCATCTCAAACTAACAACTTCATGATGACGCTTCCAAAGTCGATGTTTCACTACGAAGAAGATATGATGACGGCAATCAACTTTGAGGACATCAGAGAGATGATGTGTGGAGATTATCTGAACATTAACATTATTCAAGCTTATCTAAAGTAAGTGTTCTTTCCTCATACTGTAAAAACATATAGAATAAGTATCTATGAAGTTGCATTGGCTAACTTTTTATAGTACATGTGATATAATAGATGTCTGCTTGAGAGATGTGCTGAGAAGGACATGACCTCCATTACTGCGGTGTGCCCGGAGCGTTTATCGTACGACTCAGTCACTAGGGACCCGGGGAGGTTTTGTGAATACATGATTCATTGCTTCAATGTTGTTGATCAACAGAATAAATTATTCATTCTAATGCCGTATCACCAAACGTGAGTTCTAATATAAAATTACATACTAATTAGCTAACTTTTTTACCTTCATTTCTCATTTCATTTTGTATTTGACATTGTAGCCACCACTGGGCTTTGTTTATATTCTGCGCTGCCACCGCTACTCTGCTCGTTCTAGATCCACTAGGGCAGTGGACAGAATTCAACACTGAAGACTTAATCAAAGAGTAAGTTTTTATTACTATTTAATTGTTTGTAAGTTTTTTGAACCAAAATTAATGTACTTGTTCATTTTGCTAAACGCTTTTGTTAATATATGTAACAGTTGTTACAAAAAAACCCCTCAGGGAGAGTTTGGTGATTTGACCGTCAATTACATCAAGGTTTGGTAATTCATGTATTTCATTCGTGCTGCTATTATCTTTGTACAATTGTTTTACATTTGTGAATTTTGGTGATTTAGTGCCCTACCCAAAAGGATTCTAAGAGTTGCGGGTACTACGTGATGCGGTATATGTACGAGTTCTGCGGGTACTTCCCAAGTTTTAAGAATGATATTGACAAGGTAATACGAACGCTGTCTTGTATTTAATTCTTTCGGCAGATTTTTTGTGTCTTTATCTTAATCTCATTATGTGTTCCATTCCTTTTCTTGTTGCAGATTAAAGAGCATTATGCCAGATTCAAGACTTATGCTCCTGCCGACTTGTTGCATGTCAGAGAGAGCATGGCAGCCATGTTTATGAGAATGGAGTGGTAGACTAGCTAGCTCTGATGCTGTAACATATATTTTTTGTTAGTTGCTGCTCTGATTCTGTTAGTTGCTGCTGCAACAGATTATATTGTGTAACAAATTATATTTTTTGTTAGTTGCTCTGATTCTGTTTGTAATGAATTATGCTAGCT